>JAEMON010000008.1:12770323-12780668 GCA_030264115.1 Lygus lineolaris | reverse complement strand
AGCATGAGTTGGTGAGCGAATTTTTTTTTTTTTTTTGTGCAAGTGTAAAAATAAAGGCGTCAACTAATAAATTCATTAGCTAAAATCAATCAATTCATCGAAAACTCGCAACAACTAGGGTAGGTACCGTTCATTTTTGAAAACGGGCTTCAAAGTAAGTACCTACCTAACCAATTTTCCAAGAGTTGGAATAATGTTTTGCGCGAAAAAATTGACGAAAAATCTCAATTATTGCTCCTTTCACGTAAGTAGGTACCAATAATATCAAAAACTATTCCAATATGGATTTCTTACAAAGGTACTCGTAGCAATATAAAAAAATTGAAAGTAACTAAATAATGTTGAATCTTTTCAATAGTTGAACAGGAATAAGAATAATTCTTTGTTGAAACTTACTGCATACATTCTTGAATGACCAAGAGAATGGTGCTCCAGCATAAACATGAAAACGTTAGGTAACCCTGTCCGTTCACTGGCAATCAGTAAAACTTGGAACAGTGATCCGTAAGCCCTGTCTTGATCCTCGAAGTCTAATAAATAATTACCCGTTGCCCATATCCTTGCTCTGGGTTGTACGAATCTTGCCAGCTTTGATGCCACGTGGCCCCTGAAATGTCGATTTTATTGTTCAAGAGCGAGTTTACTTTCTCAGTCAAAGAATCGTTAAAAATTGCCATCTAATGAATTCACACAAGGTGTGGGTTGTAGTATTTTATAATTGTAGATGTGCACTTAATGCGTTAGCATAATCGCATAATTTTTCAGAATACCGCAAAACCACGAATTTTTAACGTTTTTCGACTGATTGCGTCATAGTGAATGCACGTCTGAGGCGCATTATATCGCATAATTTGGCTTTTATTGCAGTAAATCTCATCTCTCGCATAATTCGCGCATTATTCGCACCCAAGAGGTGGTAGACCTGCAGAAAATTTGTTCTATTTGGGTTTTGTGGGTTATTTATTTACTGAGCTGAAATGATAGGGAGAACAACCACGCGATATCCGCACTCTCCGGACTTGTGACTTGTTCCTTCTTGATTAACATAAATTAACCTATAGTCAAGAAGGCCAAGGGTTACAACGTCGCACTCTCCTCAGAGGGGACCATAGTTTGTTCTATGCGTTATAACGGCTGTTCGCACAGAGATTCGTCATTCGAAATTGGGACGCGAAAGAGTTCTGCATCTTCAAAGCATCATGGATCTGTGTTTGTTTAGCGTGCGATGTGAACGTGAGGTACTGTAGAAGGGGAGGGGGAGGTCCCAATCAGTGCAGGCTAGAAGGGATGGGCGATATTCTATAGTTCAGAACTATTGATAGGCCGATACTATTGGTTAAAAACTATCGATACTATCGAAAGTGGCTTCCCCTATTCCGTACGTACCTGTCCAATGAAGAATCCTCTCCGGGTTTTCGCATATTTTTGCGTTATGAAAGCATTTTAATTGCATTTTTTCCGCATTAACAGCCTATTTGTAGCGCATTTTAGCCGCATAATTTGGTACTCTGAATCCGCATAATTAAGATGTTTCAAAACGCATTAAGTGCACATCTCTATTGATAATCATAAACGGAGAACTTACAGCTGCTCGTAACATGGATAGTTGGTGTTAGCGAGGGAATGTATGGACGTGTACCAATAGTTGTACAGTTGTTCACTTGGCTCTGCCTGCATGTGCCAGTAGAGTGTAAAAAACCTTGATGGGTTCGCTTTAGACATGACCAGCAGAGTCAAGGCCGCCAGACGCATCTCCAAGGATTCGGTTTTGTTACTGAATATAGGCCAATAAATATTGTACACCTAGGAATGAATGAATACAAAATTTATCAAATTTATGTAGGTTCTTGCAGTCTACTTCTGATTTACACAATTCTCCTGTATGTACCGTGAACATATAGTTGGGAATAAAGTGTCCCATAATAACTACTAGGTTGTACCTATATTACTTGAGTCAAATTCAGCAATAATTTCTAGGTAATAACAATAAATAAATTATTTATTTCGTGATCAACCTTAGTTTGTTGCGAGTACACAGTTGGAAGTGTAGCCCAGACAGCTAAAAACCTTATGTGTCTGTCAGAACTCGTTTTTCCCATGATCACTGGCGACAAAAAATCTAGAACTTTGTCCAGTTCGATGTTACTTAAGCCCTGCAGGTAAGTCATCTTGTCGTAATGTTTCGCGCTCCCTAAAATCACACCGTATTAAGATATACATGTGAATGACGTGAAATTTCTTCCAAGAATTGATAGTAGTTGGTAGTGAATTGATCCTCATGAATTACCAGTGAACTTGTCCAGGTACAATTTAGCGTAACGATCCAGAGTGTCTGCTTGACATTTTCCCCCTTTGCAAGTTGCAAATATCAATGATGCAAAACTCAGAATTGCAGACTGTTCCACTGTCTTCTTGTCTTCTTCACGGGTATAAGTTAATTTCTCTCCTATGTTAAGGAATTCCTGTAATATAAATTCAAATGGTTTGGATACTGTAGCCGTATTTTTATTTTTTAAATATAGGTACACGTTTTGCATATAAATTAATGCAATCTTAGTTTGTGAAAGGAGTATCAGCAGAGTGTGGCTTCTTCACTCATCCAATTTGTTGAGATTTTTCCAGTTAGCTTCCATTAGTTGTATCTAGACTGAATAACCTACAAAAGTCTACCACCCTGTCTTGTGGTAATTTACAAGAGGACTAAGGAGAAAATCGAATTTTTGATGCTCTCAAGGACCAAGGAATTCTGTTATGTGAACTCAGCACAGTATTCAAGAATGTTTTATTAGGGAAACTCAGGCTATTTTTGCCAAAGAATATTTCTTCTCAGTGATCATTCTCGGAAAAAGAAGTCAGTTTTCGACAGAATAAACCTGTTCTAACATTTTTTTTAAATAGTCCTTTTCGTAATGTACCTAACGTAAAATCGGAAATAAGTTCACTTTTTATCAATCTGTGATTAGAGAGTTCCTAAGAGATCCCACGAGCGATACGAAGATTCGCATCTAATTGTCGTATTGTATTGGCTCGGACGAGCAAAGTGGAAGCTAACCTTGTCAAAGTTCGTATCCCAATATTTTTCCGCATTGTGAAGTTAGGTCGTATCGTAAAGTGACAGTTTTCATCATGCACGAATACTTGAATTCATTCAATCTCGGTTTATTGTCTGCCAAAGACCTGAACATCGTTTTTCAAGTGTATGCTGAGCATCAGCTTGAAAGAAATGTGCCTTGTTATCGCTGTGGAAGGCAATTCTGCTATACGACGCCACTGATACGAACTTTCCGTAGTATCTGAATTGTCGTATCTTTACGAAGTTACTGTAAGAGATACGACGTCTTATCTCGATACGAAATTTCGTTACTGGTTGCGCATGCACAGATGCTGCTGCAACACGATACATCAGTCCACGATGCGAAACTTCGTCACCTGAGAAGCACTCCTAGGACCTCTCTAATATCTGTCCAATCTATGTATTATGTACACTACCTACTGGCGAATCCTAATCAACAGTCCAAGGCCATGGATATTGATATTTTACTCAAAATAAAAAGTAAAACTCAGCTGACCAATAAGCCATCCAAACTTCTAGGACCTTCTAAAGAACATCACAGGAAGCTAACTAGACAAATCTAAATGGATTGACAGAGTCCCTCGCACATGCCAATAATTATCATGGCGGACTCTGCAGGCACTCCTCGAATCATATCATGATTATTATGTAAATATCTACCTCACATGAAGTCAACAATTCCTCTGAAGTTTCTTTCATGTAGAATGGAAAGTTGGCCAAAAGGCGTCCAGCACTGTAGGCAGTTATTCGTTGAGACTTGACCACACCTTTGATAAACAAAACTGCAGCTCGTGACCCAACTTGTGGCAGCAAGTCCCAAAACAAGTGCCTGTTAATCCAATTAAAAATTCGTATTAAGGGCGACTTGATGATTTTCAGGGGGAAAATTATTACTCTTGTGTATTACTCACTGTATAGTCTCTTGTCTGTACGAAGTACCGAGTATCAACTGGTACAACTGCTCCCAGTCGTCCATCTTTAGCCACATCATTCGATCGAGGATGTAAAACGATGTTTGATTGTCTAGGGCCTTCACATCAACTTGCCAGACCGAAAGACTGTCACCGAGATCACCCAAAAGACTGTATATCTAAGTAAGGTGTAAATTAAATGAGAATTTCAATATTTATTTTGTCAACATGAACGCAATGATCCACCAAATAAGTAAGTAGGTACTGTTTTGATTGAAATTTACCTCTTGAGCTACTGCATTGCTGTTTTCGGGCTCCTTTCCGTAACTGGGATCCAATGCGTAATCTTGATAAGTTAACTCAACTGAACTCGCATTAACGTGAAGTTTTATCCAGTTTTTTATTTCATTCATGCTCTCCAACTCCAACACCTGACTGAAAAATGACTATTTTGTACTTATAGATTATCTATCCCTAATAAATCAACTCGAATAATGCTGCAATCTATATTTGAAGAGTAAATGAAAGAATAATCTCACTTTATTTTAGAGTAGTGAGCTTCAGCTCGGGATTGGTATGGCTGAAAAAGAACTCTTCCAGTGGCAGAAATATTTTTGATTAGAGGGTTTGTGAAAGGTTGCAGTAGGTATTCCCTTTCGCTTGTTGATACCACCATCTCCTGAAAGAATCAATGGAGAATTATCAATGGTTTGTGTTGTACTGATTTCATTAATTGAAAGTTCATGAACATTTATTTGTGCAGACATTGCCGAACTGGCTCGCTTCACGCATTACCTACATTTTGACTCAAACTTAATAATATCTTCAATGCGAACCGGAAAAACTATTTTGCGTTTTTTTCTGCTTAGTTTGATCCCATTGAATCAACATAGGGTAAACAGCGGTTTTCCGACCTCCTGAATTCCTCATTGGCCATCGTGTCATGTTCAACTTGCAGCAAATTAATATCTAACACAATTTTGCTCTCAGTCCTCACAATTTGAAATAGATGCAGAGTGTGGTGGATACATTTCCGATTATTCTACGTGACCAAGTTTGAAGTGCCTTTTCAGGCATTTCTAGAACTCGTCGCGGGGTCTAACGACTCCACCACAACACTCAGGATCTCTAAATTGGTGACCCCGGCGTGATAGACCTAGTACTGCATCTGCCATGATCAGACAGACGTAAGCTAGGGGACACCTGGCTATGCGGACCTTAGTCTCAGGAGTAAAGTCAGAGGATTCCTGTCCTCTTTGGTGAGCCACATACTTCCTCGTTGGTACCTGACAAAATCAGAGAATTCCTGGGAAGGCGAGTCCTGTGGTGGAGACATTCCCGAATATTCCACCTGACCAAGTTTGATATAATTAGAAGTGCCTTTACAGGCATTTCTAGAATTTGTCACTGAGTCTAACGACTCCGCCACAACACCAAGGTTCCAGGATCTCTAAACAGTATGTGTTATTGAAACTGTGGGAATGTAGAGAGTCCCTAGTAATTTAATTGGATTGAGCCTAGGGCGTATTTTGAGGAATCCCCCACCCCGAAATTATTAACTATATAATCTACTGGACTAAACATAAGTAAGTACATCACGTAAACTTAATATAGGTACCTAACTACATACCTAACAAAAAATAACAATAATATATCTACCTACTTAAAAGTTATGTTTATATTTCGTCTTTGAAGATGCAACTCGTGCTAACTGACTTTTGGCAACTTTTAAGGAGAGACAAAAAACTAAGTTGCAGAGGTTGCATCGTCCATTATCTGATATCACATGTTATCATTTTTTGCGAGTTGAGCGCATTCTGTTGTGTTTTTGCTGAAACTAACTTCATAGATTGACGTTGCACTACTTTGCTCTTCTGACTGCATAATAGTCTCACTTTTCCCAAAATTTCAATTAGCACGTGTTGCATCTTCAACAGCGATTTTCAAGAATAGCATAATATTCTCTACAGACTTACCTGATATTTCCCCGGGCATTGGTTTACAGGTATGTTGGCACATTGATCAACCGCCTTTTTCTTACAAGTGTCGTGATCCAATATTTTTCTAACTTTCAACAACTTTGGTTCGACCGTTGTCACAATGTATTCTGCGCTACATGTTCCAAAATGTCCAGACTGGAAAAGAGGATTTTTTTGGATTAATTATATGGAATTGAGGGATTATTAGTTCAAAATTACTTGGATTAAGCAGTGCAATTAATTTATAGGTGTAATTGGTTCAGAATGTAAGAGCATTGGTTAGGTACCTAACTTTTATTTAGGAACATAATGTTATGCATGGGCGTTTCACGTAGGTACTTGTCTTTCGACGCTAGGTGTCAAGGTTCTTGACTACTAAGCACTAAACAGCTACCCTCACAATCTTTTGTGGAATTCTTAATTTTTATTAGACTGTTCTTGCAGTTTAATGAGAAGCGAGTCGGGATTCCGAATAGGATGTTACCAGGGAGAGCACCAGTTAAAGCTAACCCCTGAGTCGTACTGTACGAGTATGTGAGTCAGGACGCGAGGCGTTAACGTGCGAATTGGATGGAATTCGTAGATTTCGAGTAGTGATTTTGAAGTTCTTGTTGTTTAGAGTTTTCTCTTAAAATGGGTTTCTCTCGATACTCGAAAATGGATATCAGGAACTGTATGAGGCCTGTTTGGTGAATGGTAGGGAAGCGGACCTGATTATAGATGGCTAACCTACCTCCAGCGTGGGTAGAATCGGTGGGGACCACGGCTGGCTTGGAATACCCGATGTTGTGAGCGTTCCGGATAGCTGTTATAAATTACCAGGAGTCACAGCTTTGTTGTCTTACCCTAATAGACAATCATGTTTGGAACCAATTTTTGGCTATTCAGGAGCAACACTATTGGGTTGGGTTGTTGAGCAAACGGGTGGGAGTAGGCAGTTATGGAAGATCCTTTTTCCTTTCCTGTACCTATTACGTGTGCCTACTAATTTTTATGTTGTATACTGTTGTTGTGTACCTACCTACTATCGTAAATACAGCAATTTTTCAATTCAATTCAATCCATGGTGCCAGTATGGTTACCTTCAAAGAAGGTTACCTTCGTTTTCGGGAATCCATTCGGAGCCCCATTCGTTGAAGAATAGGCCAGTTTTATTCTTGCTACGAGATGACTCTACTTGTAACGAGATACAAGCGCATGCGCACTAACCAATTTCTATTCGTTGAGCTCCCTACTCGTAACCTGCAAGAACTGTCTATTGTCGACTAACCTAGCCAGTCGGCGTCTCACAAGTCTTTCGCGTTTCCTCTTTCAAAGCCAAGTTTCCTCTTTCAAAGCCAAGTTTCCTCTTTTAACATTCCTTTCTTCTTTTAAAGTTATCCCTCCTTTTTGGCTTAATATGACCATTCAACTAGGTACATTAAAAGAGGTAAAGATTATGTAGGTAGTTGCTGGTATAAAAAGCAACCGGAGTCAATTAAAAACGTTGTCCATTTCCACGAAAATAATGAGTTACAAAGCTAAATCGATTTCGACGGTTAGTCGATTGAAGATAATCTAAGAGGGGCAGCTGCCTTGTATTATTAATAAGGCACCTAGATATAAGACCGAGAAACGCACATGGCTGAGAGATTTGTTCCTACTAAATGGTTAATTATATCTAAATTTGAAAACCACACATAATATTTTGAGGGGAAAGTTGAGGACAAAATTCTCGTCCTCGAAATTATTACAGGCTAATTCATTAAGTGCTGGAGGAATATAATCACCTCCAAGTTGTTTGAAGCCGGACTGAAAAGGACAGTGTCAAGTTTCAGTTGTAAAAGGGAAACCAGTGATCTTTTTATGTTCGCTGACCAAGGCTCGTCCAAGGGGCTCATCAACAGCTCTTTCAGTTCGCCTTGCTGGAACTTGGCTCCGAAAGGCTCTCCCAAGACTCCGTTGTCAACATCTTGTAATATCTGAACATAGTAAAGTACGCATGTAATGAGCATCACACTTGTATCCATTCCTTGGTTCAGAGATGGGCAAATTCGTATTCATGAATACGATAATGAATTTATTGATACTTTGGAATTCCTGTGAATATGAGTAATAAATGCGTATTCATGAATATAAATATGAATTTATTCATACTTTGCCAATTTCTGTGAATATGAATATGAATAAATTCATATTTATATTCATGAATATGAACTTAAAAATTCATTCTCACAACTACGAATACGAATATTCATATTCAAGCATTCAATGCTATAATTAGAGTTAGATATATATTCAATTTTGAGGTCTAGTCCACTCATTTATCTTGAAAATGCCAAAAAGCACCCATATTCACGGTTTTTGAATACATTTTTCTGAATTTCCATCAATTTTGAGTTCTATTCCACTCATTTATCTTGAAAATACCAAAAATCACCCACATTCACGGCTTTTGAGTGTGAATTAGGATGAAATTGAATTATGAATCTGAATCTGAATATTCAAATATTCATATTAATTGAATACGTGAATATGAGTATGAATTTATTCATATTCACAGAAATTGGAAAGGTATGAATAAATTCATGATCATATTAATTTGCCCATCTCTGCCTTGGTTACGGTTGTGAACCCATGTTGAGATGGTCACAAAAAAACTAACCCGAGATTTCGATCTTGTTAAGACTGGTAGGTTCCTATTAACCTACTTTCCTAAGCAAGTGACATACTTTGAAAAAAGCTGTTCCATTTGGACCTTGATGTACGACCAGCCGCGCATCTAGTGAAAATGTAGAGTTGAGATTGGCAGGGATTAAGGTCCCTGAAGAGGCATTTGTACTCCATCGGTAGATGACTTCTTTATTTTCGGGAAAGAGCGTCAATTCTTGCCCCCGACACGTCGAAAAGCACAAGAGAACAACACCTGTCAGACAAAAAAATGTATCTTAACGAATTGATTTAAACAAATGATGTATTAAGAAATTGCTAAACATTTGTGTTATAATTTTATTTGAAAAATTATTAAAATTGTCTGTTAAAATTGTATTACAAATTATCAATATTTATTAAATGTTTTGATTAAACTGAAAGTCATTGTCCAACAAAATGAAACGGTTTTTTAATGTGGTGTAACACAAACATATGGATGTTCATGTTATAAATACATCCGCATGTGTTACACCACATTAAAAAAGTTCCATTCATCCAGCATGAGTTGGTGAGCGAATTTTCAAAGAATAATTTTAACCGATTTTTTGGGTGATTCTTATAGGAAATTTCACGCTGATTCCGAATATACCATATGTTCCTATGTTTAGGATACTAATTCACACCAAAAACCTCAAAAAACACGTTTTTTGGCGATTTTTGAAACTAAATGTTCAAAATTTGACCCTTTGGAGTAGGTAATCCAAAAATTCAGGCCAACAAACTCATCCTTACTTTTCATATTACTGACATTTTAAATTTTTTTGGATTTTTTATCTCGATCCCACGGGCAGATATCGTCTGGAGTGACACATATATATATAAATATATATACAAATGAAAAAGTGTTAAATTTCAGGAATCGTTTCAGAATGGTCTGAAATGGATTTCCGTGAAGAAAATTGTCAAAAATTTGTATTACAAAAATTTTGAAGCCATTGCAATAGCTTCATTTTCTTCGAAAATTCGCTAAAAATCATTTTATTCAATATTAGACAGCGACTTAAAACTTAATCATAATAAATTCGTCATGTTCGCCTCTTCGTGTTACCACTGGCGGAAATTTCTCGTGTTACGTTCATTATCCGTAATTATTGTCTCTTCCAATTGATCCTTTACCTACCTATTCTAATTAGATTCTTCCTTTCTCATCAGTTCAAGTATCGATCCGTGCTTTTTCGACTTGGAAAAGTGGGGAAATTTCGGGCCGTGAAGATAGAAAAAAAATAATAGTAAAAAAAAAAAAAAAAAAAAAATTAAAATGACAGAAAAGAAAGGGAGAGGGAATAAGAAAAGGGAAAGAACCAGGAGAAGGTTGGGATTTCCCAGCATGCATAACATGGAGTTCCCATACTCTAAAATTCTGAGTTTTTTGAAAAGTTCAAAAATGTTTGGTCTCCCCCAAGTTAAGTCCTCAGTCCTGTTCATTTAAATAAAGATTTTATTCACATTTTTATTGTATAGATACTTCATTCGCATTTCAATACCTGTATTTCTTAATAAGCACAATATTATTTATAAGTTGTTTCGTTTCATTTGTATTGAATATTCCTATACATGGTGGATTTGGTGGAAGACCAAGGACCTTGGTCCAAAGTAGACTAATTCTCATTATTGTTTTCATAATTACCAAAATTTATTGCATCATTTATTTATTTAATTTGAAATTTATTTTATGCATGCGCTGTCGGGCA
>JAEMON010000008.1:12720767-12736818 GCA_030264115.1 Lygus lineolaris | reverse complement strand
CAACCAATGGAATTCGGATGAAAATCTCGGCTATGGTTGTTCCATGACAGACAGTACCTACTTGTGCATTCGCATTGGTCACTGGTTCACGTGTCACAGTTCCACCCTCCTGTATCTTGAGCTTCGCAAAGATACCGCTAGTTTCGCTACGATACGAATGCGAAAGTATTCGAATACTTGAAAATCTCACATCCGACTATCCGAATGAATTCAATAATCGAATGCCACATTCGATTCTTCATTAGAATTGCCCATCACTATCTGATTTACAGGAATCAACTTATATTACGTCTTTTTTATTGCAGATAAGGAATTCGTTATGGTAACGATAAGAGCTTCGACTGACGGAGCCTGAGAACCCTACGATTTCATCAACATTTATTCAATTTTTAATGCGATTCCTTCACAGCTTTTCACTGCTTTACTTATTCCTCTGTCAGTTGATTTGTGTAGATGTTTTGTGTATTAGCAATATCATTTGCCGTGAGAATCTAATAATAATTACGTATTACCTATTGTCCAAAAGCACATAATGTATGCTTATAATCTGATAAAAATAAGTAATAATATGCATTGAACTAATAAAAATATTGTTATATTGACTATTTTCTACCTTAAAGAAGGAGATTGTCTAGCTATGGATTTTGATTGATTTGATTTATTTTATCAATAGAAAATAACGTCATTTAATGAGATAGGCAGAGGATGATCAATAATTTGAGGTTCAGTATTTTAACATGCCCCCTGGGGCAGATTGTATGTTGGCAGGGTTGCTACGGGTCTGGAAAACCTTGAAAACCTGGAAAAATTGAAAATCTTCTGGAATTTTACGCAAAAATACTGGCTTTAACTATTCATTAGTTCTTGGTGAGACCAATGCTTCGAATACAAGCTTTCTCAATTTTGATAAAATCTGGAATCTATCTAAAAAAATCAACAAAAATTCTAAAATGACAATATAAACTAGAGAAAAGATGAGTTCTTTGGCCAGAATTTTTGGAGTACTCCAAGGGGTCAAATGTTGAAAAATAAGGGTAAAAAACGTGTTTTTGAGTTTTTGGTGTAAATTATCATCTTAAACATAGGAACATAATGGTATATTTGGAGTCGGAACAAAATTTCCCATAAGAATCACTCACGAAATCGGTTGAAATAATTCTTTGAAAATTCGCTCATCAACTCATGCTGCATTCACGAATGAACTTTTTACTTTTGTTTTGTCCCAAGTAAAACTATAATGAAGTTATTGTCCGATTTTAATGGAATTTTCAGGGATTTTGTGGGTTAGCCTATATTGATTTCATCGCGCCGTCAGACCACTAGTAGCGTGTACACATGCGCAAACGTGAAATTCCTGAAACTACAATTCCTTAGTTCTTAATGGGCTAATTTCGCTCAAATTCGGAGTATAGTTGGGGGCTGACTCCAAGACAATTACTCATCAATTTTGTCACGACTGGATCAGTGATAGCTACAGCGGATGCGCAAATTTTAAATGTGTTTTCATAGCCATAACGAGCTATTAAGGATTGTACGGGTTCACTATTTACGGGGGGGAGGGGGTTTTTGAAACACATAGGAAGTCAGGGAAAAATCACTTTTGCGGTCTGGAAAACCTGGAAAAGTCAGGGGAATTTGGGATTCTGGTTCCGTAGCAACCCTGGTTGGAGAACAGCATCAAGCATAGACTAAACTACGTCAGATGACATCGATTTACCTTATCATGCAAAAAGTTGACTGCCTTCAGAACGCTTTGGAGTCCAATGCAGATCTGAAGAGGTGTTTGTTTAGCGATGACATGAGCTAGCGGAGTCACTTCTTCAGTGGCAAGGAATGTATGACCTCCGGCTGTCCACGAGGCTACGTACTTTAGGATGTTAGGATGGCGATGAAGCATCAAATTCTGCAACCATCATAAAAATATAACATTAGAATTTAACGTGAACTGCAATTTAACACTTAAACTATGTAAATAATACATTTCAAATTTTATCAGATTTCAGTAGTCGGTGGTTGGTATTACCCACTAGGTATGACCCACCTCTCTGAATTTGGGGTGAGTTAGTTAGGTTACCCTAATACCTGCCTACGACTACGTTAGGGTGTTGAAATGTTTGTATTCAAATCCATTTGGAGTACAGAACTTCCACCCCTAATTATTTTTAAATCGTAGAGCCAGCGCTCGTCATTATTAAGTAAAATAACGACTTTTCAGACACTTTTCTTTGGATTTATCGCCTTAAGCCATACTATTCCAAAAAAAACACATTTATCTTTAATAAATTGTAATTTTCTCAATCATGCATTAGTAACTACTAAAAAAATAAATAAATAAATACTAGGCATACCGTTGAGGTGAGATTCTGATAAAGTTATTCTCGACAAGAACGAGGATTTCCAGTCATGATTTCCGATTAGAAGCGGAATAAAAATCTCATAATTTTGAACTAATTCACTTTTTAGGCTTTTTCTGCTTTTGTTGACGGTAGGTATTATCAGAGAGATAAATAATAGGGAGGGAAAGCTTCGAAATTCGCTACATACGACGTTTTTCCACCTATTTTGCGTAGATTCTCTCCCAACTTAACTTGGGAGGGCTGAAATTCTTGCTTGTGAACTGCCCACTTGCACGAGAATTGCCCATTCCCGAAACATTTTGCGCATGGATAGGACCCGCCTTCTTCAGTCATGAATGCCCTAGAGCTCTTAGGTAGCAACCAATTCGATAGATAAGTAGCCACCAAAGTACCTAACTTCTTTACCTATAATTATGTAAATAGGTAATATTATAGAAAACTGCTCTAAACATATCTATTACTTACCTAAGAAAAGTAAAACCTGCCCAAGCTAGACAACAGGATGGAATCGGGACAAAGTCCCTTCAAGTAGAAGTCCATCTGAGACTGACTTCAGCGGTAATGGACTTGAAGCAGATCCGGATTTACTACTAGGGGTGCATTCGAACTTTCGAGCTGCTTATTCCAAAATATTCAAACTCGAAATTTCCTTCTCGAACCCTAAATTTCCATAATTGTTCACGAACATGTTCGAGCAAAAGTCACAAGTTTGAGCCACAATTTATTACAGCATGTTTGAGCATAACGATTCGACGTTATTTCAAGAAACGTTCCAAATATATAAATTTGGTTTCATGATTTTGCATTTTTCACATTCCCCTAGAGAATGCTAAAATAGGAAGAATGCCGCCAACCGCATCGAAATACGTGGAAAATTGGCTGAGAAAAATGAGAAAACTGAACAACTCTGAAAAGGTTAGCGGGAGGGGGGTGTTATCCGTTAAAAAAAAATCATTGATCCTAAGCTTGATGATGTTATAGTAAGAATTCCTATAAACTCTTAGCCTGGATTTAGGCATTTTTGAGGACATTTGGGCTCACTCCCTTGGCCCCTTGAAGAAAAACAAATATTATTTATTAAAAATAAAACCAACGATCAGCGTGAAATATTATCGAATCTAAGTATCTGAATTATTCATTCTCTCCAAAACATGGCTTCAGGTCACTACAGGACCTTCCTGCTACTACTACGAATACCTACCTACTGCAAACGCTCGATTCGTAAGTGAAGTTCCCTCTCATATCATAAGATATAATATATAATTCCTAGAGTCCTAGGATATGAACCAAAAGTGGGTAGCTAGTTCTCTACTATAATCGAGTTAATTATAAATCCCAGCCCATTTCAAATATCTATGTAAATAGGCACCTAAGTACTGCTGCACAGTGGTACGTCTACTTCTTACATCAGGAGGTATGGATTTTGACGTCCAGAGCCGGTTACCTTCTCCTTCAATCAAATAGTTATAGGTACAATGGGGTCTACTTACTTAGGGTACAATAGTATCCCATTCTACAAAAGGGTATAAACTTACCTTGGCGCATTTTTCCAGGGTAGAAGATTTTTCTGACTGCGTCGATTTGAAAAGGGACACTTTTCGATCAGGCTGACCTTTGAAAGTGGCGTGGTGGAGCGTCCATGACGTGTTGGACATGTACGGTTTTTCCTCTACGTTCAGAAGGCTCGAGTGGCTCTTATTATTGCCCATCGTTCAAGGGATAAGAGAACTATTCGAGCGAATATAACGTCTTGGATATCACACTCACCAGGGTTCAGTAATCGACATCCCGTGGATGACGACTTCCAGGGCTTCCACAGACCCTCGTCATACAACTCTAGTAGGTGCACTACCGAGTGGCAATAAAATCGAATAGAATGTAGAATTCTAGACAGTCTAAGAACTCAAAGGATTAATTATAATTAGGTATTTACTTAAGGCTTATTGACGAAAAACACAATCTTTGTCTTATCTAATCAATGAACCGCATTTTCGTGAAACCTCCAGCTTGCTTGCTTGTTTTTGTCGCACCTGCTGCCATGATGGACACAGTTTCCTCCCGAACCAGAAACCATGCATGGAAGTAGGTACATGGTCCATGGAGGTCACCTTCCAGGGAAAAATAAGCTGTTATTTCGCAATTTGAATAACAGATATTTCCCCGAAATTCATCGTTTTTCACACACACATCTCTTAATTGTTGAACAAATCGAAGAATACGTTATCAGAGGAGTTACAGTTAAATTGCAATGGGTTCCCGCTCACTCAGATCTGACTTTCAATGAGCAAGCGGACCGGCTAGCCTCTCACTTAGTGCGCTAACACTATAATATATCCCATCTTACAGATTTGTACCCTACAATCAACAACCACGGAAAAGATCGCTGGAAAGCGGAATACTCTACAAATACTGGGGAGGGAGCGTGGACACGAGCTGCAATTTCTGAAAAACCTTTAATACTTTCAACCCCATAATATCAAGAAAGACAAAACAGAGTTGCGGCTTTCCACAAAAACCTGAAAAACGGACTAGAAAATTAAAAAACTATATTTCCGTAAACACTGATTTCTTATATTCAACGATCTAGTTGTCCGATTCTGCTCAAACATGGAGAGTAGTTGGGGGCAGTCGCCTTGATGATTCCCTGAAAAATCCATAGTAATCGGATCATCGTCCATCTCAACAAGATCGTGAACTTATTGTTTAAGTCAATACGAGGAAGATAGGTAGGTATGTGAATACCCCCTCGTCACACGTTTGACCTATGCACTCACTTTAAATTTATTATTCTTATTTACTTATCACTAACCCCTACCTAGTTAATAATCCCCGAAATTTGAATTTGTTCATAATAATTTATTAAGAATCCTGTTGAATGTAAATTCCTTCCTTGGCACTAAAATCAATTTTGGAGTTAGTTGGCATGGTATTTGTCGATGATCCGCAACGAACAATCTCCTCTAGGGGTTTAAAGTGACAAGTGAGGGAAAATTCCTTTTTTATTAGGTCATTCGCTATTTCTTATTATGTTTGTGTTCTGTGATCACGATCACGACCATCCCTCAACCACGCTTAATTGGAGTAACTATTAACATTCTGTTTCAAACTGCAAAATAACATAATTTTTTCACCGTCGAAGGGCTTATTGTGGAGTAGAAAACCTTTAACGTAATGGTCGATATCCAGGTTGGGCTTATGTTGTATCAACAAAGGAGGCTCACTTAGCGTGACTGACACATCAAATGAAACGGATTGATCAATAATGATTTTTTTCTCATTCAACCTCCACAACAGCCAGGTAGAGGTAGGTTACTACATACTACCTATAAAGTAGGGAATTAAAAACAAATTTGAGCAATTACTAGGCAAGTTCAATAAATTGCCATGTAGGCATTGTACCAAAAATAATTAGTAATTTTATAATAAATACTAAATAAGTAAATTTTAATTATTTGAAATTTACGCATGATTTTTTATCCCTTGCTACCGATCGAATTCGATGTTTAAAACTTACGATATAGAAAGAAGTATGAATTTTGGATGAAAATTCATGAATTATAATTATTATAAGTAGGTAATGATGAAATTACCTTAGCGACTGGGGAATCTTAAAAACTTACGTTGTGAAAAAATCCGATTTCGAGAAATGATTTCTACTTTACACTTTTACATTATTTAATATTTCCTATACTAAATATTTTTCATCAACCAGAACTTTTCACAGTCGGCACCTACCTCCGCTGAGCCCATATTACGTCTTTATAGATACCTATCGTATGATGAGTCGATAATGATGTTATCTGAAGAATGGGAAAACGGAACAGTAATCACGCAGTTGAAACCGCATATGTTATGAAGTGAGGAAGCATAGCTAGTCTTCTTAAAAATGGATTTGTGAATTTGTAATAGATGGCATTGCATTCAAACCTTAGTGTTCCGAGTTGAACCACATTCCCTCATTATGATGACAAAGCTTCAAGGGATGCTCACTCTTGCCTTGTACCTTGACACTATTAATGCAGCGCAATGGTCTTCTTCTATGATTTCAAATTATTTCAACTTGGTAAATGTCCATAATCTCGACGCTTTCGTATGTACTAGACAAGGTAAACATTATTTACGACATATCTACGCAGTTAATTAGTTGCAATTTGAACAACAATGAGAGGAAATAGGAAATAGGTAACATTTTAGTCAATAACATGCAATTGGAAAACGAAAAACTTTTTTTTACAAAAACCAAATGAATGTCCAGAAACCGAATCAAGCCGTGGTAAAGTTGTGTTGCTAAGGTGTGTTGCTGGTATTTCAAAAATTTGGAAAAGCAAGAAGCTAATCTGCACATAATACTCGTATTCTGACCATTTTTAAATAATTATTTCCCCCTTTAATTCTCACATCTCATGTTTGCAATTAAATCCCTCTTGAAATTGTGTGAGGTAGAGACTTATAATTAAATCATACCGGTTACCCCTCCCATTGATGCTTCTATCTATTTTAATTCATGCACTTTCAAGGAGGTAGGCAGCGTAAATATTTTCCAACCATACTTGATAAATCAAAAATATTACCTAAACTGAACATGATATATTCAAATGCAGTGATTTTTCAAAGACCATGAAAATAAAAATTTGGGAATCAGTAAATATCAGGGAAATATTGTTAAGCAACGGAATTATCTTAAGTATGTTGTGGACGGGAAATTGTTAAAAAATTAAGGTACTTGGAGGGGTTCGAATCTTATTGACACAGCGAAATCTGAAGGATTCCACTGTGTATCAGCGTTTAACCACCTCGGTCATCGAAGATCGATTGTTTGTCTCTCCTTCCTACTGAGGGGTTGAGCTTTCATCCACAACAAGCACCCACTTGAGTTACTCTCGAAGTAAATTACTTCCTCTCCTCTTGGAAGACTCCATAATAAATTATAGAGCTTCCGCATACTCTACTATTTAAGAAGAAAACAGTTAAGAAAAACTAATCCAAGTGTAGAAAAACATTGCCGTAATAAACTGACTTCCATGGTGATTGAGTTCATCATCGTCTGCATTGAGTGAAGTCAAGGTTCATACTCATGTTATTAACGTTAAATGTTCACTAGTGGGAACTAAGAATACAAATACAAAGGACTCGAAAAGATAAAAAAATTCTATAATTCACAGAAAATTCATCTAATTGATGTTATAATATGCAAAAGGAAAGGATTCATATCAGGATGTCTCCCAATATAACAAAAAGTAAAAACATGAGTAAAGGATTTAACGTGATATTCTACATCATTTTATTTTTATTTATTATTTATTTTTTAAACTTTTTTATGTCTACTTATTACTTATTGTCTGTCTATATTTATCTATCCATCCATCACTGAATATTTTAATAAACATCTATTGTACATTCAGAAATTGCATTAAGAGCAATAAGATAAAAAAATAAGAGTAATAATAATAATTAGCATAAGAATAATAATAATAATTAGCATAAGAGTTACTCGTGAGTAACTGCAGTCTGTCACTCAATTCTGATCCTCACTTTGGAGGACAGCTGATGACGTCTGCGAAACCGGGAACGGCAGATGGACGAAAATCCAACCTGATATGGTCGTTTACTTTACTCTTTACTTTATTTTACTCAGTCAAACAGTAGGTACTAATTACCCACATAAATTATCACCGATTTGTTCTAGATGCTATTGATCTGTTTAAATTCTACATGTCCACATCCTCAAACGGCGAAAGTTGTGGAACGTTAATAAGAATCGTGAAGTCATTGGATGAAATTACCATATGCAACGCTCGTACCGGCATTTTCCTGGATCTTACTTGTGCGAAGAACCAAAACTTACTCATAGATGTATGTATATCTACTTATAGTTGTTCGTGAGTAACAATCTTATTGAATGCTATCTAAACATGGCAGTTTTAGATGCATATAAAACGACATGAATAACGTTTTAATGTTCGTAATTGGTTAATATGTGACCAGTTCCTTTCAAATAGGAGTACCAAAATTAAACACTCTTATTATTCCAGATTGGAGGCAGTCATTTATTCGATAATAACATAGTTTGGCTCATATGGGATGAATATGGGTTTCTAAAATCTTCAGAACGTTCCTTACCCTTATCGACCTTTTCTGACGTCGTCTTGGCAGATGAAGGGGGGCTGCTCCAGACACGAAAAATCTGGCGAGATCTTCCAGTTGAAAACATTATAAGGGGACATTGGGACAACCGAACTGAAGAATACATTCTTTCCCCACCACCCTCTAAAATAGACCTGAGAGGGTCCCTCGTGAGAGGGTCAATTACAGTAAGATAACTAACTTACAATCACATCACCTCAAGCTATTTTCACCCATTAAATAATTTATTTGAAGTTCAACCTGTGATAGTAGTAAGCGATGAAGGACCAAGAATCTTGTTTTTAATTCCATTCAACTTACTTAAGAGATTCTTATATTAGGTACTGTATTCATTTGCTCAAAAAAGAACAAAACAACTCGAAATAATTTGGAATAATTCGTATAAAAAGAATACAGGACAATATGAAAAAGGGAATTTGGATTATATTGTAATAGGTAACTACGTATTCAATGTGAGGTTTGAGTTTGGAAAAAATATTTTTGTTTCATTAATGCAGATTCTGTAGGGATGTTTTCAAGATAGATTTTCGAGATGTTTTCCGAAAAAAATATGAATAATGTTCCCATTTGCAGTTTATTCAAGATATCTACGACAAGGATCAGCTCAGTGAGCAACTGCAAGATGTTAATTACAGACCTGGTTTTGACATCGTAAACAGATTTTACCATTCTAACATTCTTCTGTTAGGAAATTTGTATAATTTCAAGTAAGCAATTGGATCAGATTATTATTGATTATTGAGCTGTAATGAGTTGGTCAGTATGGTAATCTTTATAGGACCAAGAGTGTTTCAGGTTGCAGTTGAAAGTTTCTGAGGACTGGGGTGACAGAGCTGACAACGGCACATGGAGCGGCATGCTGGGGATGCTGCAGAGGGATGATGTGGACCTCTCGGTCACACCCATGATGCCGGTTTCCTACCGGATGGAAGTGTCTACTCCAACTTTATCGCTCGTTCCTTACTGGCAAATACCTTATTTTCAACAATACACAAATAATGATCAATTTGGGACTTCTTTTGGCATTATAATATCATCAGATGTGAAGTTGGAAACAAAATGAAGTACTAATAGTAATACACAACGGCATCATTCATAATAATGAATACGGCTACTAGTCGATGAATACGGCGCAGAAGAGCTACCCCACCTTCAAGACCTTGCGGTCTTGCGGGACATGTAGAAAATACCGACTCATTAGCAAATTTTCGAAGAAAATGAAGCTATTGCAATGGCTTCAAAAATTTTGTAATGCAAATTTTTGGAAATTTTCTTCATAGAAATCCATTTCAGACTAAAACTAAAACTAAAACGATTCCTGAAATTTAACACATATGTATATTTATATATGTATGTTATATTTATATATGTATTTATATACCCATCCTATTGCTGTTTTCAATGTATGTGCATTATTTGTCGTTTGTATCTGTGCTGTATGACCTAAACTGGTTTTCTCTTCAGGATCGCCGTTGTTTTCAAGCAACCGCGCGCCCTGGGCACTTACAAGGCGATGCTTCTGGAGCTCTCATCGGGAACATGGGCTTGCGTTTTTGGGTTGATATTCGTCGGGGCAATTTCATTTGCCACCACACAATTGTACGAGCCGAAAACAGACCCGACTTACGATTCTGACGGTTCTTTTGCTATGGGTGTGGTGCAATCAGTGGGGATCATTGCTAATCAAGGCGAGTATGATGTTAATTTCGTATAGGTATAGGTACTTCACTCTCACATTAGATCCACGAATATATTTATTCAGCTAAGAGAGAGAGAGAGAGAGAGAGAGAGAGACCCTGAGATGAGAGTACCAGTTACCTGTATGTGTGGGTTATTCATTGACCTATATTCAAAGCGTTTGAACTGACCTCACATTATTCGTACTTGAGTCATATAATGGAAGGGTGTAATTATTATAACCGTAGTTATCAACGGTTTATTATTTTCTGTATAGATCGCCCATCTACAAAAATCCTATTGACATAAAATACCCACCTACCGCGAGGTTCACAATCATCTTATAGAAGTAGGTAAAATATTGCACAATTGATAGTTGACGTTTGAGGAAGTGTCCACATTGACAAAGGACAAAAAACAAGTTTTTTTGTGGTCAATGTGGTCACTTCCTCAAACATCAACTTACTGTCAATTGTGCAATATTTAAACTTCTTTCACTCTACTTAGAAGGTATGATTAGGATCCACATCATGATGGGTTGAAACTTTACCTGAATAACTTGGCTGTATAAGGTGGTTTTTAATTTAAAAACCAATAATCCCCAAATGATTACAACAGTCCAGCCGGGAAGATATCCCAACAACTCAACAAATTCGAAATCTACTCTCGTAGTTTATAGCCTGGCGAAGAACTCTCCTATTATTTTGCAAAAAACTTCACGGAAATCGATGTAGCCGTTCGATTCACAAATCATCGCAAACAATCAAACATACCTGGCGTAATAGTTATAAGAAGATTAAGCACAATAGAATATAATTATAATCCCAATACGACGTATTGTTATCAGATGTAGTTGAATACATTTTTTGAAATGCTGAGCAACTCATATTGCGACTTGGTATAAG
This sequence comes from Lygus lineolaris, assembly GCA_030264115.1. Lineage (NCBI taxonomy): Eukaryota > Metazoa > Arthropoda > Insecta > Hemiptera > Miridae > Lygus > Lygus lineolaris. The sequence goes on along the minus strand of JAEMON010000008.1, from coordinate 12,725,735 downwards.
AGGACGTGATCAAAATGTATCTATGAAGTTGAAATATTCGGTTTTCACTATTCTGTTATTTTCCAGGATTGTGCCTCATGCCAAAGGGTACCTCTTCAAGAATAGTTTGTTTTTCGCTTCTTGTGGTCGGACTCATCGTATCCACGTATTACAGTGCTGCAACAATGACAGCACTTTTGTCCCCATCTCCTCCAATAATCAAGAACGTAGATGAGTTGCTCCACTCGAAACTCCTTATACACTTCAGGAATGCATCTTACGTCCGGCGTCTTTCGGTTGAGTACATGAAAATCAGTACATACATTTTAATTACCTAGTTGTTGAACAATGAAAATAATCAAATTTCCAATTTCAGGTTCGTTTTAGGGTTTTTCCCGAGAAATTCCTGAAATTGATGGAGCCTCCTGATCTCAAATTGTGGGAATTGAGTGAGGGTACCAAATTAATTCAAAACGGATCAGCGTTCGTCGATGAATATTTCGTCTTGTTTCAAAACATTAACTCACAATTGAAAAGCGATGTGATCTGTGATTTGACAGTGTACAACGCCGGCTACTACTCCTTTGTGTTGAGTTTCATTAAAAAAGATCCACATTTCAGGGAATTGTACGTTAGAGGGTGAGTGTGCAATGCCATTTTTTATACCATTAACATAATTACCCTGATTAAGTAGCTAGGCTAAAGGGTTGTCAATTTTCACAGGATAACGCGTCTTTTTGAACATGGTCTCGTACAAAAGGAACGTCAACGTTGGATAGCTAATCGTCTGGGTTGTTCACGCGTGGTTCAATTTATCCACGTTCAAATGGAAGCAGTCAGCGTCGCGTTCGTCGTATTTTCCATCGGTTTCCTTCTCTCTGTGTTATTTTACTCGGTGGAAATCATCATGGCTCGAAGATCGAAAACCAAAAAAGTTATTCTAGACCGTATTTCAACAGGAAATGTTAATCACGGGTATGCCAGTAGGTACCTGCATGATATTTGATCATTTGATTAGGCACAAATTTATTTCACTAAGCATTCCACATTTCATGTACATGTACACCTTCTTCATTGCAAACATTCCTTCTTTTTGACGGCACTTATTAGTAACAGGAAAATTTGTAATAGCAGGTACTAATAATGTGCGTTCTGTGTCTGCAGTAAATTTTACTGAGGAAGGCACAAAGTCAAAACTGTATCACCAGAAGAAATAAAGAAATACACCCTCAAACATTGAGTTTTGTTTTTCCATTTTCCGTAGGGAGCACCGTTGGATTTGCCCAAGTTAGGGATATTAAAGTTAACCAGCCCCCAGCGTAATTTGTATAATGTATATAAATGCGATCCCACGAAGATCGTTCACCGGAAAGCTCTAAAAAACTATTTTAATAATGAACCATAAACAACAACCAAATTTCACGATACCAAATCGTGAAAAGTGAGCCTTTCAACTACGAGTAGTTTGAATTCAATGTTTTTGCAAAAGCACGCTTCGTTTAACTACAACAAATTTGATTTTTTCCAACTTTTTAACTGTTATCGTACTCTCCACTGTCATCACCTTTCTGGGCTCCTAACCTCTTAAAGAAAGAAATGGGTCAAAGAGGTTTGGTGTTGGTCTAGACCCTATACTTATGAGTTGAGAGGCATTACTAACTTTGTATGCACTACGAACATCACCAATAAAATCGATGAATCGCAAAACAGACTTCGAAACTATCCTTTACCACGTAAACTTTACAGATATCCCTCTCATCGGCTATCACCCCGCCACAATCACTAAGTAATCGAAGCACGCAAATACAAAAAAAAGATCAAACAGCCTCACGTTAATTGAGATATTCTCTCAAATTGACGAAATTAGCCAAATTTTAAACTCACCACCATTACCAAAGTGGAAGCCTTTGTAGATAGGTTTGATAGGTCTGTGCTTCATTATATAGTTTGTCGAAAACAACATTAGAAATGACCCTCTGAAATATTAATTTGATGACTTTTGATCCGGTTGAAGAAGGTTGCTTTGAATTTGGTCTTCAAATGAGTTTTTACTACTGGGATCTTTTATAAGTACATAATATCATTATAATTGGCCAAGAGAAAATTAACGTAATTCAGCATTTTAAACGAGTCAATGACGGCGTACAATCTCAATCTATAGCTTCGATAGTTGGAGTTCACTCTTTTGGATGCAGTAGCTCGGTTGATCTTATTCCGCAGTCTTGTACAAATACTAATGTCAAGTATTTAGTTAAGAATGGCAAGTTCAGTACCGCACTGAAGTGCCCCTAGAAAGATTTTGAGTTTGTCATTCTTCTCGAAATCGGACTCCAATAAGATTGTTATTAATTTCATTATGAAGTTCTATTGTATAATAATCATTATTTTCCTCTCCACAATTCCTGCAAACTCTCAAAAGAGTAATGAAATATGGCACACAAGCCTAATTTTCGAATTTTTCCATGCAAAGGATATCCGTCAAGTAGACTGCTTTGTGTGTAGTGTACAAGGTAAGTTATTTTTTTAAAGTTCGTACTTGCTGCTCATAGTTCTGAATATTTGTTATACATGTATATAGTAAACTTAGATTGATAATTTCTGATTCAAGTTGTCAAAAATAAGGAGTGCTTTTATTTGCTTTACAGATGGTGTTCGTTTACTAAGGTTTTTTAATAACTTGAATCGAGTGGGTGAGCATACAATAGCCATCAGGATTATCCAGAAATGGTCTCCTGATCAATTTCTGACTGCAAGAGTGGGTGTATTTGTTGACTTATCATGCCGAGAAAACCAAATTTTAATCGGGGTAAGTAACGTATAGTATGATTGCGACGACTATGGACTTATTTTGTGAATATCCTCAAAATTACATGTATATTTACGCTCGATCATAGTAGGCCGAGGTCTTATGTTTCAAAACCATTAGTCCATGGTCTGAAATTTGACTGTGTTTTTGAAGTATTTTTTTGAGAAGTAGGTATGTTACAAAATTTGTAATGAATTATAATTAATTAATTTAAATTAATTAATTTAATGCATTTTTCGGTCTTCCTAAACCCTTTAATTTTACTGAAACTTTAAATATCAATTTACGGAGAATGGCTGAAAATGGACTATCGATCAGAATAACTCATCATTTTGATGCAGGGAGCAGCTGAATCGTGGTTCAATTTAAACTATGCGTGGCTTATGACGGGAAGTGAGTCGGATTATAAGGGGTTCAATCCTGACCGTTTATCTTTATATTCTGACGTGGTGATAATAAGAAACGAAGAGCTCTACCAAGTGACTCAATTCGTTGACAATGCCCCAACTGAAATACTACCGATAGGATACTGGAACAGTTCTGAAGAAAAACTGGACATGACAATCCCAGTTATAACTCCCAACTTGCACGGGACCATCATAACTGGCAGTTATTATGTGAGTACTTCCATCATAGAAATAATACCATTGGAATCAGGTTAGCAAGTACAACATAATATTGATGCTTGTTATTTGTGGTTAAAGGCCGTTCAAGATATTTATGACAAACGGAACATTTCCAAGCAGCTACAAGACCCAAGCTTCAAGCATGGATTCGACTCAGGGAACAGGTTTTTCTATTCCGTGATTCTAGATGTATCAGACATCTACAACTTCAGGTAGTACATTAATTTAATTTTTATGTTTTCTAGTAACAACGTTACCCCAGTTAGATGATATTAATTTATTGCACCTGAATGACCCTACAAATGCTGTTTCAAGTTAATAAAAGCAAAAATAATCGATTCCTTATAACAAGTAGGGAATGAATAACCTATACGAATAACCTCATTCATATTACGATCATTACGACAGATTCATGATTGAACACCATTTCCAGGATTTGTTTCTTACCTGTAGGTAGGGCTTACCTATTCTTTAAAATGTAATCTTACTTATTGGAACTTACTGCGGGTGTTTACATTATGCATATTTCTTGCAGTTGTATTTTCAATATTAGTAATTGAGTGATTTGATTATATTGTTCTTCTGAAGCATCGATCTAGTTGAAGCTCAAGAATGGGGCTTGAGAGGTCTCAATGGAACGTGGAACGGTATCGTTGGGCAGCTCCAAAGAGGGAGAGCCGATGTTGGGTTTACCCCGTTGCTACCTTTTTCCGAGAGGCTCGAAGTAACTTTCGCACTTCCAGTTCTCCAGAAATATTGGTGAACATCATAATATAAAATATTTTTAAGTTCTTCAGGTTTTAGAACTGAAATTGAAATACTCACTCTTCATGGCGTACATATACAAAATCACCTTTTGTCTTTCCAAAAGCATCGGATAATTAATCCAAAATATTTAGGGTGAAAATACCCATTTGATTTTGATTTTCCATAGTAACCAAATAAATTGTTAGTACTGTTCTTTTTGCTGGGACAGTCCGTAAAACTAGAGAGTGTTGTGGCTTTACTTTCAAGGTTCGCACTGATCTTCAAACAGCCAAGAGCTCTTGGGACCTACAGAGCCATGATATTGGAACTATCGCCCGGACTATGGGGTATGGTGGTATTAACTTTCATCTTCGGAGCCTTTGTCGTGCACCTGACTTTGAATTTGGAAGAACATCATAAAAGTAGTCTTGACTTGGGTTTTGTCCAATCAGTGGGTATATTGGCCAACCAAGGTGAGTCGAAATCGCACTTTATTGAGACTTTGGTGAACTTAAATTTATCGCCGAGAATATTTTCAGCTATTGAATAATGCTAGGTTTTGATTGTGGCTCATAGTTTGTTGCACTATGAATATTTCAGGTTTGAGCGTGATTCCCACAAAAATATCGTCCAGAATAGCATGTTTTTCGTTGATGCTCGTTAGTTTGCTGGTGACGAACTACTATAATGCGTCCACCATGACTGCTCTCCTGTCGGAAGCCCCTTCAACTATCAAAACGTTCGACGAATTCCTCAAGAGTGACATACAAATCAAACTCATCAATGCTACTTACATGACCAGAGTAAGCA
>JAEMON010000008.1:12699520-12714896 GCA_030264115.1 Lygus lineolaris | reverse complement strand
CAGCGTTTTTCTCTTTTGATGAAATCATAACCTACAAGAGACCTGGAAGATGGATCTAAGATACACCTTAAAATTTAGGTTTAACTTTTAAAATTCAACGAACGAGGACGTTACTTCTGCCCTCAGACTCATCAAAACGTTGGAGTACGGGATCTCAAAGAAGAAGAGAGATGACTGGATCAAAGGACCGCCAACGTGTTTCAGGAATGTGCCGTTCATTCACGTCCGGTTGGAATCGGTCAGCGTTGCTTTCGGCATATTCTTATCCGGAGTTATCTTGGCAGCGATATTTTTCATACTAGAAAATATTATTCACTACAGGAAATGCAATCGTACACAGGGAGCATAAGGAGCATAATGCCCTGAGCTGAGGCCATGAAAATACCTCAGACATCGGTCCCTATTAACACTATACTTTTGTCCCTATTAACACTATTTTTACTTCTTCAGCCGACCTGAATGGTGAAAAGGAAAGTATTGTTGTTTTTTAGTTTTTTAATTTATATTTTAAATTCTAAAAAGGCTGTCGTTAAATGTATCAATCGCTTATATCTACTATTAATACAGTGTGATCAAAATCATGACCAAACCAATTCGTTGTTTACTCAAGTGGTGGATCATGTTGTCATGTTGTCTCTCTTAGCTCTTACATTACCATTCTGATCTAATCTGATTTTATTTGGTTTTTTAATGTCCAAAATCTGAAACAAAAATAATTGTATCAATTGTTATAAGAAGAACGCAAAAGCCGAAAACCCAACCTTACCTACTATTTTCATTGTTGATTCGAATACCAACAGGGAGTGCAATATTGATGAACCGGGTTCATAGTTAAACGAAAACGTCAACGAGCTAACGAGAGAATTTTTTATTTCAACGCACTATCTACATTACACGTACTTACTGAATAGTTCGGATACAAGCAGATTGATACTGATTTAGGTGCATGAATCACATACATAATATTATGAAACATCATAATTATCCATGATTGATTTAAATGAATCTCGATAAATGCGTGTTAATACACTCTTGGACAATCATGTCTAACTTCTAATTATAAACCAATAATCTACGTTATTTACTCCGTGTGGGTTTTGATGGGATCTGTTGGTGTACTCTTGGGTTTGGAGTTTTTCAGGATTTTGGGATTGAACACAATTTTCTCAACGCCAAATATGATCGCGCCGGCCACTAATCCGATTCCCATTATGATGTAAGCGACGGTGTGAGGGTGGAAACCAAATTCTAGAGCGTCGGTTTTCCACAGGCACTCTGGAAGATCTGAGAACCATTTAGTTTTGAGGCGTTGCATTGCTCCTCGCTCGCGGCTCCTTATGATCCTATTCATACATATCAAGATTAAGAACAAGAATGAGATTATTTCCGGGAGATCATTTTACCTGTACTCACTGTAGACTTGTGAATCAGTAAATACCCATGAATCGGCCATTGCTATCTATATAAGATGAAAGCGAGAATGACGGTATTCATGTTTTTGATCGAACTGTTTTAAACGAACTCAAATTGTGTATATTATTTAATAATTTAGGAATAACACAAGAACTGGAAATGTTATAGTTGTGCTTATGGATGTGAAATTAAATTCCAAAAGACACTTTCGTCATCGAAATTATTCATGTAAAGAACCAAACCGTTCGAAATCACGACATCAACATTACAAAAACGTAATAATTTTCTGTAAATAAACAGTAAATACCCATTTAGTGAACCACCATGGAATTGTTATACTATCTAAAATTATTTTTTGCTAGAACAATAATAATTAATGGTGCCTATCCTTTGCTACTTGATTGCTTATTGATCTTACCCTCTTCTGAGAATCTCCTTGTATGGGCTATCGGGTCTTAGGACGAATGACGCCTGCCTGGGATGCTCTTCGTCGTCCACTAGCCCGATAGAGCACATTTCGGCAAATGTAAAACTGACTGTCCACAGTTGTTCGTAAAGAGCCACCTCGTCACCAAATATGGCAAAGGGCTCGTGAACCGCTTTTTCGACACCTGTGGCTGCGTCCATGAAAACATCAGATTCTGCCATTGCAGCGAGGTTGCCTCTTAGCTCCTGGTCTCGACCTGAATTCTTTACCTGTAAGGTATGCTGGTAGTTCAGTTAGCAGAGGCATCAGATGGGATAAACAAATTTTTTCGAAACCTAATCAATGAGAACAATAATTTTCTAGTTTAAGCTAGCGATTCACTTACATTATGGTAAAATTTTCTAAAAATGATAAATAATAAGTAACTAACGAAACCCTATGAATCAAAAAAGTCTGCCAAGCGCGTGTGGCACATTAACTTCCTCGTATTCAATGACTTAAACAAGAAGTTTACGATCTGGTTTATATTTTTTTCAACTGACAAACTCGACATACACACATTTGCTACCTTGGCAAAAACAAACTGTTAGGTTGGTGTGACATATACCTTCGCATGTACAGGGCTGAAATTCGTGAGGGCCCATATCTAGAGTCTAATCCGCAAATTACTGAAAGTTTTATCGAAATCGGATAAATAGGATTGTGATGTTATGTGTTGTAAGTATTCAAGGAATACAAAGCACACATACACCAAACCAAAGTAAAATGCGAGTGAAAAGTGAGTGAATCTCAACAAATCACCTCCCAAAAGTGATCACATCCACTTCCTTGGTAGCTAGACCCGCCTGAAATTTAGTTTCAAGCCGATTGCAATATTTTTCCTTTACCCTTTGGATCAAGAAAGAAAATAAATAACAACTCGCTACGGGCTCACGACTCACCATCCTGGCGCGTAGAATATCCGAATTCTCTAACCCGATTTGAAAATGACTTCCAAAGAGCTGCTGAGGGAATTCTATTGAATTAGGGGGTGGCAGCAACAAACCATTAAGTAGAGCAGTGCTGTAGTACACGTAAACGAAGAAAGTCATACCGAGGACACAAATATAAATTATCCTGGTGGTTAATTTACCAGCGTTGTCGGGAATTCCTTAAAAATCAAAACAAAACAAGAAACAATGAATTGTTGAGGATGCTAGAATGTGAAGCGTTTACAAGGTGCGAATAAATAATACCTTGCTGTGCCAAAGCTGATATGAAGAGAAAAACACTTCCACCCCATCCGTCGTTGTGAAGTGATGTGTCATCGTACGGAGAAACAATTCTAAAAGCGATTACTGACAGGATCAAAAGCCCGAAGAGCAGCAGCCAAATTTCTGTTGATAGTGGAAGTAAAAGTGCAACCCAGGATCCTATCATTTTTGGACGAAGGAAGAGGTATTTATGCCTGCAATAGTAAGTTACTGTTTACGTAGATATTAAATTAAATTTCAAGGTGATATTTCGTGCAAACTTCAGGCGTTGTACATGAAAATGTGGGCTAACTTGATATTCATGATGGGTAGGGAATAATCAACAATTTCAAATTTGAGGGGGTCCCAAGCGAGAGGTATGATGCCAAAATCTGCCTCGCCTCTCGATACTTGGTCGATTACGCTAACCGTTCCATTGCAGGGTATCAAGTCGTCGTTACAGTCGGCTTGTAATAACTCAAGTCTGAAACAAGTCACAAATGACTAAGACACTTCCGACTCAAGTAGTTAATGTCATTTACTAGGCACCTAAAAAAAATGGAAGTGGGGAAACTCTTTATATGACTCACTACAACAGTGTTGGACTCTCCCTCGAAGGGAAAATACCTATTTCTCTATTTAGGGCTTCTCTATTTCTCTATTATTTCCTATTTCTCTATTTAGGGCTCTCCTCGGAACCACTTGTTCAGTACTACTTCGGGGTGAGTCCTTGTATTGCCCGAAGGCCGCTCCTATTTTGTTTATCTGTTTAGGCTAATTGATCTTTTTACTGGTCTTCTTCTTCCTCTCAAATACCATCCATTCTTGGCCTTGAGGACTGTTGTGGCATAGGTTGTCACTGCGTCCCAGCATTGCTTGCTCTGGATCATCCTTCCCATAACTGTCCGTCGGTTGAAACTTCCAATAATTTCCTCCAAGTCTATCCTCGGTTGACTTCATTGCAGGCATACAAAAATGGTATGGTGGGCATCATCCTCCTTCTCCCCGCAGAACCTACACATAGCTTTAGACACGTTACCTATCTTTTCTAGGAAGGAGCGGAAGTATCCATGCCCCGACAAAAATTGAGTTAGATCATAGCCCACCTCGCTATGTCCTCTCTCCAGCCACGCCCTCAGATCTTGGGTCATCAGGGCTGTCCACCGGCCATTTACTAGGCACTACGGGATGAAGAAATTGATTGTACAAACCATAGCAGATCCGGGTGCGCTTTCCTCGTATAAGGGTACCAAAGAATTCATATCAGGTGTGATGGACACATATTCGATCAAACCCCGTCGAGTACCTCAAAGCACCTCTCTTGGTTCTTGAGTCGAATCAACCATCAATGAACATATAGCATCTACCAAAGACGTGGTCGTTAACACCTACATAGGTGTAAAGGCTCAGGCTATACAGATCTGCGTGAGGTGCTTCTATAAATACCCAAGGGCACGGAATTATCAGGGTTGTACAGGAACTCATGTGATGTTGCTCGATGGTTGAGATTGGTTGTGTGCCACAACCTTAGAAAAGCCAGTTATTAAAACAGCTACCTAAACCTATTTATATATTTTCAAGCTGGCTGGTGTAGCGGAAAGAATTACAATTGTCTGTCAATTTAATTTTTGAGAGCAGATAAAACCGCAAAGGATCAGGTGAGTGGACTCTCCAATACATGCGAAAGTTTCATTGCTTATTGAGGAAGAAAAGCCGGAAAATAATTGTAGGAAATTTTCGTTTCAAATTATTTTCCAAGGTACCCAAACTCATTTTAACAATCCATGGCCGACCACGAACAATCTCTAGAGCTCCACTCAGTGGCGTTTTTAATCGACTATAGGCAGGTACCAAACTACTGTAATATCCACACTTACGAGCAGTTGAAGTAGTAATGGCATATAGTAGAGAAGAGCGACAGACCGTACCGCGATTTTACATCCACGTTTAATGCATGAGCTGGATCCATGAGAAGTTCCCTTGGCGTGCTCGCTAAATTCAAGGAAGGAAACTGAAAACAAAACGGGTTGCTCACACGACTTGGGTTGGACTTTCATAGATTCAATATTTTATAATCCAAATAAGTAACTAAAGGCTTGAGGGCTTCGCTGAACACCTCACCTAGTCTGAATAAATCCTCCGCTTGAAAAAAAACTCTTCTGGAACTGAGGTTGTTTCAAGTGGTTTTTGTGTTTTTCGGGTTTCTATCGTATTTATTTAATACTGTCATTTTGACATTTTTGACGTGGTTTATGCGGTTGGAACATACAATCTCTTCCCATACAATGATCGATTAGACTTCGGTATATGCTAATCGAGTAGTTTAAAACCTTTTAGTAATTAAACGTACCCAGACACTGCCAATGAATCTAACTCCGCCAAGATCTCTTCTTTCAGACACGGGAGATGTAGATAGCACATCATTCCCAATCCATCGTTGGTATTCTTCCATGATGAAAGGTAAAGATCGGTGTTTACGATGGACGTCTACCATTATAAAAGTCTTCGTTATCCCAGAGTTTGAACTCGGTGTATCTTCCGCTGACGGCCTTGATACTTCCATCAAAAGTGTCAAATCGCTGTCTATATCGAGACGAGATGGTTCCAAGATGTCGAGAACTTCTGCCGAGTTGGGGCTCCACAATAGCCATTTGTAGCTACCATTGAATACATCAGAATTCTGAAAATAATTTCATGTGTGAGTATTTTAGGTCTACATTATTTATTACAAATGTAGAGTGAAGCGTGAAGTGGGGTAACGACGAACATGGGGTGATTCAGCTTAGTCCCACTAGCCGGTGTGTATAGCAGATGCTGGAATGAAGTACCACAGGTTTACATTCCTGTTGAATGATTTGGAGTGCTCACGCCATTCCTTCAGTATTGCTTTGCTTGTTATGATCAATACCTACTAACTAATCTACGTAGTTCATAAGAGGTAGATGCTAATAGCTAAATCAGCGAAAATTCCAATGTTTTTGCAGTTTTCTGAGGTCTTTGGTATGACCAGTCCACATCATCCCCCTATTCAAAGTAAATAATGGAGGTTTATTATTATACATCTACCCTTTAGATTATACTATCAATACTTGCTCCTAATAAGTTCGAAGGATTATTAGTACACATTCTTTATTGTTGTGGGGCGTTATTAGCTCCTTGAGATGTATAAGTAGGTAACTATAAACAATTGCGATGAAATTAATAAATATAGGAACCAACCCCAGGGGCCAGCCCACAGTTATGATTTTCCGAATTCGGTAAATTAGATCGTGAGAAATAGGTGTTTAAGGAAATTCAAGTTTGTGCGTGAGCATCATACGCTTCTATTGGTCCGACGACTATGCAATTCACTGGAATTCTAGGGAAATCTCGAGTTTCAGCTGTTGTAAATGGTAAATTTTGTTCGTAATTACCCCAACTGATAACTGAAATTTTTCGATTAATCAATTTCAAGAATAAAATTGGTATAGTAAATTTCCTAAAAAATACATCACAGGTGAATTTTTGGAATTTATGCTGAATTTAATCTTTTTGAAGCAATAAAGCGATTTATACGAAATTTTAGGTAACATTTTTAGTGATATACCTCTTGGAGGAAAAGCAATCCATTAATACAACTTGTATCCACGAAAATTCCAAGTCGGTGTTGTGAAGCGTCCAGCTTTATTCGTTCGTTTCCTGAAGATATGACTGAAGTCTTGAAAAGTGTGGGGGAAGATGAAACATCTCTCTCGAAAGAAGTCGCATCTATAGATAAGATTTGCGTTACAGGAAGGATTAGATCAAATAGGGATGTGATTATAGGTAGATAAATGGAAACGATACTACTTATATTAGGCATATTATGTTGATTGGAATGAAGAACTTATAGGTGCCAACTGTAGCTTATACGGAAGCAAGATAATTTACCTTCAATCGTGCAGAAATAGGCGTTACCATTTCCTGTTGAGGCGAAATGTTTGGTGATGATGGTGGGTAGAACCGAGGGTAATGCCAAAGCAGTTTTCATCCTCAGTATGCTCATGAAGAGTACAGGGAGTAAGTTGACTGTAGAAATAATCATTTTTTCAATAATGTCAAAAAATCCGTTGAATCATATAAATCTGGTTAGATTATGCCGAGGTTTCGACTTTTGGAGTTGTGACAGGAAGGTTCGAGTCAACACAAGGTTTCGCAATCAATCTACAATGAGTATTCCACCCCTCAAACAAAAAAATATTAATAATTAATGGCTACCTCTGACGGGTCATTCCGTGGCTTTTGTAGAGCAATATCCAACGTAGTTGTGCATACATTATTGAAATGTGTCCCTGCGATCAATGTCCCAGTAGTTGTGTGCCAATAAAAACAATAAACCTTACAAATAATAATTACATAACGCTTTATTATTGCCCCATATAGGTCTCAGGAGATCACTGTTCCGTGGACCACAAAACTAATTCCTTCTTATCTAACGACCTTCAGTAACCACCTGGAGAGAAGAAAAATTTATTATTCATGATGATTGCATGGGATCAACTGATGTTTGTGTTCAAAACATTTTTGCTATTCACAACTTTGTAAACGTTATTGTCATTTAATAGGATTAATATAACAGGACGGTTTTTAATTTTCTTCGCGACATAAAAAAGCGTTACGGAGAAAATATCGCATCTTCGAGTGTTAGGGAAACCAGGTGATTGTGTTTGTTTGTATTTGATGTTAAGATGAAATGTTCGTTGTTACGCTTTGGAGTTGAATGGCGTAATCATTATTAAATGATCTGACTGTAGAACCGTAGGTCTACCGTCTGTTTTTTCTTTCTATCGATCAAATTATGTTGGACGAGAGGTGTTGTCAATTGATCAGAAAAGTTGAAATCCATTCAAAATCGAAAGAAAAACTGTAGCGAAGTACCCTTGCATTGAAAGTTTTTGAGTAACCAACGGTGCTTACGCCCTTTGTAAATTTCAGCCCTTACTTTTTACCTCTTAGGGAGGCCTCCAACGACCAACAATTATTGTACCACAAATGGCACAAATACAAACCAAATTTCATTAATTTTGGTAAACGAGAGTGACTAACCTAAATGCTGCAAAATAATGGTGGATTTTGTTCAAATTCGATATGAAGAAACAAAATCAATATTTTACGTACTTTTAATTGTGCTAAATTGGTTACCTACATGTTAGCTCCATAATGAATAGGTACACATTTAAAATTGTATTTAAAATTGAAAATTTGAAGAGTTACCAACTAATCTTGCGGTCACCTTACAGTGAGCTTGTGGGGAAAACGTAAGCTGCACTTGTTTCACAAAATGTCGAAAATGTAGGTAAAAAAGTACAAACAATCAACTTTAAACTTTATTTGAATGGGATTTAACAACTTTGGAAATTGTCACGATCCAAATTCGACTGTTTAATCCGTCTTCAAATAGACTCAATTCTCTTCTAGTAGGTACATTCGTGAGCAGAAGAAGAGACTGTAAGTATAACTACAGATAGGTAAAAATTACATGATAAAAATTGGTCCACAAAATCGTACGCCAAGTTGTTATAAATATTTTCTACATTATAGGTAAGTCTTGAAAATTTATTTCTAATACCTACTTGAGTCAAAATAAATAACGTAGTGTAGGTAGGCTAGTTATCTATCTTCATCAAATAAGTAGGTATAGAGATGAATACCAGCGTAAACTCAATTAAACTGTCTGTTGAGGATCTTAGAGGTATGTAGAAAGTAATGATAATTTATTGGTAACTACCACAAACTTAATCTAGGTACTACAATTTGGATTACCTAATCAGGTTATTTTGAATTACCTACGTAAAGCTGATATATACTTAAAGTAAGTACTTATACTTTGTGTTCAAAAATGTTTTGAAATTATCTTCTCAAACGAACAGCATTTTTGTTGACCGTAATAGGAGCAGCGAGAATGTAATTAACTTAATTAAAATTATATTCTCGGAGGTTATTATAACAGCCAGGATGTAATACCAACTTTAGTAATACGTAGGTAGATTCCTCAATATTTGTTGAAAGTTTTATTCTTCAAAACACTTTTCCAATTGCATGGATTATCAAAATGGCATTTCCAAAAAATGTGGGGTGACAAAATCATTTCTCGCTTATTTATTAAATTATTATTATTAAAGAAACAAGCGTACCATTCAACGTATTAAGGGGGCAAGGGACGGAGCCCAAAATGTCCTCAAAAATGCCTAAATCTCTGCTACCGAAGGGTTTATAAGAACTCTTACTATAACATTATTACTGCTTAGGACCACTAAGTTTAAAATACGGGTAACCTACCCCCTCCCCTAACCATTTTAGCGTTGCACAGTTTTTTCGATTTTCCTCGACAAATTTCCAACGGATTTTGATGCGGTTGGCGGCATTCTTCCTATTTTTTTATTTTCTACGGAGTCTATGTGCCTTTATTCCAATTTGACTCTTAAAAAAGGACGTGAAAATTTCAAAATTACGAGCTTAAAATTATACATAGATGCTCTCCCTAGAGAATTGAATGTCAAGAAGAATGCAGCAAACCGCATCAAAATCGGAGGAAAATTGGCTGAGAAAAATGTGAAAACTGAATTACATGATGGCTCCTTGGCCCCTTAAGCGCTTGTATGGATGATCGTATTAAATAGGTACCTATATATTAAAATCATTATAGATCTGATCACTGAATACATAATTACCTAACAATGTATTTATGTACTTATAGTGGTAGTTTTTATTCACTGTACAAAATGTTTTCAGATAGAAACCTGCTTAGGCTCTAGATAATGTGTACTTAGACCCACTAAGGTTCTAGAATCAATATAAGCACCTTTATTGGTATGAACTCTCAACATGGCATGTGTTTGCTGTTATCTATTATCATTCTTCTGTCTGGTGGGGCTTTCTGAGCTTTTTATACATTTATACATCAAAATCACAATGATATTCCGGTGGCTATTAAACCCTGCAATTCAATCAAATATCGTCGAACAAAGAAATGTCTATCCCAAATGTCTATGACTCATACAATCGTGTTCAATGATTAGATCATGCTCACTAGAACGTATCGATATCTAAACTTTATAATAATAGTTTCCTCGTTATCGATTTTACATTAGGTTTATAAAAGCGTTCATTTGGCGATGATATACGAATAGTGGGATCTATTTACAACACAAAAATGATGTCACAATATCATGGAATTGGTATTGTGGATTGATTGTTGTGAGTTCGTATTGTTGCCAGAACCCAAAATCAGTCAAAACTAATGTTGCCTAATACCATCCGTCAAATCTAGCAATGACTAGGCGAATTTAGTTTTGACTAAGGCCTTCGGTCAATGGCTGATTATTTTTTACATCTATTATGGTCAAAGCTAGTTATCAAAACTATTTTTGACTATAATGACCTTAGTCAAAAATATACTCTCTTGATTTCGGGTTCTCACTGCAACAAGATAAGCAGCAATTTACAATTCGGTGTGTTTGGCTGGAAACTTCTTAAGTATAGCGAAATAAAGGTTTTGAAACGCGTAGAAGCTGACCCCTACGATGAGGATGAAGACTATAGCAAAGACTGCGCTCAGGAAGTTGCCATCGATCAAAGAGTCGTATCTTTGGGATGGCGTAAAACTGTAGAAATCAAAAAGAACTATTTTTTCAACCAGGCAATTAGATAATATAATATTTCTTCAAATAAGTCTTCCAATAGGTACCAGTAACACTTTAACACTGGGTAAAGTCGATAGTGTAGAATTTTGTTTTTAGGGTAAAAGGTGCACATTTTTTACGCATGTTGAACATTGCCATCACAATGACTATAAAAAAACCTTATTTTTATAAAAAGCTTTTTTCTTGTAAAGTGTCAATATTGTGAAGTGGGAATCAATTTCTATGGAATCTCATATCTACATAAGACAAAACGCATGCAAGATGCAACGCTTGGCTGGTTGTATTTGCCTGATTATCCGTCAACCAGCAAGATGATTATATTATAATGTAAGATGAAGGGGTCTTGAATAACAGTAAGAAAGCTCAATGAATCTAATGGAGGGGTAGCAGCATATTGATTGAAATACTGAGCGAAGCGTGCGAATATTGGTGTTTTGGTGACCGTAGAAATATTTGAGATCGACCATCGAAATCGGCTCATTTACTTTACGGTCTCAATTGAATACCTAATGTTTGTCGAGGAAAGAGTTGGGGACGTCGATTAGTTCGATTCGTATTATTATCGCTACTGCACCTGATTCTTCCATCAAATTGGGTGTTTGAGTAGAAGATAAAATACCCATTACTCCTCCTATATCAAGCGAAGGTCGGAATAATCAGCTCGAAACCGTATGGGTCCTATCATTTCAGTATCCACATTGAAAGCTTTCGTCAGTCTCGTCTAGTCTGTTAGATTTTTACCTACCTTATTTATCTTTTCACTGTAGTAAAAACATTACTGCACCTGAAGTGGTCCCCAATAAGGAAAAACATGTCAGAAAATATTTCTTACCTGTCTGAGGTTCGACTCCGATTTTTGCTCTGACTTTCGGCAAGCAGCTTCTTCATGGACTCCAACCTTTCACGAAGCTCTTCCACGGATTCTGATATGTCTTCTTCGTTGAACATGCCGCCTGCAATATTTCGATCGATTTATTTGAGAATGAAATAAAAATAATGTAGGTTGGAACATAAGATATACTTGCAAAATGTTGCTTATCTTGCTTATGTGCAAAAAAAAAAATGGTTCTCATTGGTTCATAAGTAAAGCTTTATTGAGGATTTTAGTATACCTAAGACCAATGCACCTCCACCTCCATTTAACCGTACCTTGACTATGTACATCACACTACTTGAGAAGCGGAAGCTGATGGTTCAAGCCTATGAAAATGTTTTTAATCCTTATATTTTGAAGAAACTTATTCCTTTTTATGAAGTTCGTTTGGACAGATCCTGTGTTGCTAAGTATATAAAAATCTTTTGAGAATGGCAAATATACGCCAGGAGCCTGCGAGAATTCGCCAAGGATTGTTTTTTCACTTTTGAAAATAAACTATTTAAAATTGGGTTGATCTTGGAGACTTCAGTCACGAATTCGGAGTTGGAGATGAAATATTGTTACTTATTGAAAACTACAACCACAAAGCAAAATAGTTGGTGTCTGGTTGGTATGACCATCTTTTATTAATTTTTACATAGGTAGTTATCTACGAGTAAAATGAGATGTCGGCTTGGATGCGAGCCTGTGCATGAACGACTGGCGTCAGCAGTTTATTTGTCAATGCGGATATTTTCAAATGCATGATTAACCGAGGACAACCCATAATGAAGCATCAATCAAGTTTGGGTTGTTTGGACGTGTGCGATTTTCCATGATGATTAGCAGAGGATGGTGAAAATTTTCTAAATAAATCTTGTAGAACATGACTAATACAATAAATTATTCATTATTCCGAGAAAGTAACCAGACTAAATACGATTTTTGTATGCCTACTTTATTAATGCGTACATAATATAATAGATACCTTCAGGGTCGGGGATACTCGTGAGCCGTTCGGTGGAAGACATGGCTGGGAGGGTGGATGCTGTCCTACTGGACCACTTTGGTGGGTTCCTATCGATTCGTTGGCTTCCCCTCGAGGGCGCATGATCGCACCACTGGCACGCTTCTACCTTACCTGATCATACCGAGTGGCTTCGGTTTATTATTTTTAACAATAAACGTTAATTAAGAGTACTTTTGTTATTTTCAATAATAGACTTTTGGAATTTAACAAGAACCCCCCCCCCCTCATCAAACTTTGATGTTTCAAGTTTCAAGGTAGATAGGTACTAACTTAAATAGGTCGTTGGTAATAATTTATTATCTCTTGGAGAGCAGCTATTGTGTATTGTATTCCTCCTGGCAAAGGTTCGCAACAAATCGATTTGGCAGTATAACTATATAGTAGCTGTCGATCTGCTGTGGAAACCTTATGCTTGCCATGATTTCAGCAGCTATTCGCTTATCATCCAATGAAGCAGTCACATGCACTAGCTAAGAAACTGTGTATTAAATACATACCAAATATTTCCTGAGATTGAGCTGATTCAGATCTGGGATTCAAATGTTAATTAAAGTCTGGTACATGTATCCAATAATTCGATTCCTACATCAATCGGCTATAATAACTACCTTGCATTGCTTAAAAAAACCACGTCTATTCATCAACATATGAAATGAAAGAACACATTGATTCAGTCCTGTTTATGTTCATTATTAAAATAAAATGCATAAACATTAAAAAAATCTGCTCATTTATTAGTTTACTATGTCAATAAAACTTTGATAGATCACAACGAATGGGGTTTGGAAGCCGGCTCTTGAAGCTATTCCCCAAATTGATATAATTCTTCATATTTCATCAAGATGAATAGGCAAAAGAAGAAGAGGAACGTCAGAACCAAGCTGTAGACTGTCGCTGCAAATGAAGTAAAGATCGGGTGCCAGGTTTGAAACCCGAGCCATAAAACCCAGGAAGTTGAATTTTCTAAGGCTTCTAAGAACCCGAAACACATGCCTTCCATCCCTTCAGGGGAGTTGGTGAAGAGAAACGTCCGTAGTGAAACGTAGCATAGGACTAGGGCCGTCCCAAACGGCATGCTTATACCAAAGTTGTAATAGGCGCTTAGCTTGTTCTCTTTGACTATGTGGTCTTGCATTATTTTATTGGCTGTCGGTGTTGAGAACAATATGATGAAGTACACTCCTCCTATGCCCACTGTAATTGTGAGGTTGCCGGTCAGCTCCGTTTCGCGAGCTGAGATGCCGTACACGCCTGCAGGCACTTGTAGATTTGATAAAGACCCTTCCTTGACTTCCACTTCATAAACTATATCAGTCGGCACGTATTCATCATCAGTAAGTTTAAGACGACCAAACAAAACTGTTGCATTAGTATTCTTTATCAAGTTTGATACGCACAACCGGGCCCTGAAAGGAATGTTGTACCCAGGCGGACTTTCCCAGACAGGAATATTAGTACCCCATTCTGCCATACTGTAGACTGCCGGAGGGAACATTGTTACATACCCAGTAACTCTTTTAGGAAACACAGAAACCGTTGTCGTAAAGTTTGCAATGCTGCCAAATCGATACATAACTAGGTACATAGACCGTTCTGATACATCAATTGCTGCCGTCAATCCACTTTCTTTTGCAATGGTGCGATTTAAAACAAGTAGATCATTTTCAACGCTGATAATTTGCACTGGAAGGTGTCCCGCATTGACGAACCTAACGAGCCCAACTTTTGACGTGGGCTGAATTCCTTCGATTTGCCACATGAGGTAGGCAGCGAAATAAAAAGAAATCAACGAGCTCATGTAACCGACCACAAAACGCCGTAAAAAACTTCTTTTCATGCCGAGTCTTACCAGAATCGGTACAATGACAAAAACAAGTAGGAACATGGAGCAGTGCATTATAACTCTTGCTCCGTCAGCAACTCCTGTGTAATAAAATATCCCATTGGGCGTCATTCGATGCCATATTGGCAAGTAAAAGTTTTGACGTGTAGTTACGAAAAACAGGATCCCAACAGTAGGAAGCATCAACACATACATTTTGAGCAACTGTTTAGTTTTTGTGACGTAGAATCTTTGGTAGCTAACTAGCGCAAATTCAACCCAATGAGCGGGACGTTTTCCTTTCCCTTGGAGCTTCCACTTTGTCCACAATGCTGTCACGATGCACCCAACTACTTTATTCCCGATTCCAGAAATATGAGTGATTTTGCTACCATCAGGACGGAAGTATATGTACAAGACGGTAGCAATGCCCGAAAAGGCGAACGAGAGTTGAATGTATCTTTTTTCACTCGGTCTGAAAAAGCCAACTATCAATACTACAACCCCTCCGAATGATCTCTCGTTCATCCAAACGCAGAGGAAGACAAAAAGGATCACGGCTCTTATGTTCTTTCTCCCCATCTGTTCCAATCCAAAAACCATCCTGTGAAAAAAAAAGAAAAGAAAACAGTGAATGTACTTAATTCGATTCTATGTGCATAGCATGGAACTCGATGACCGCGTCCCGTTGACCGAGATCGTAATATGCTCGATATTAGAAGAAATTGCATAATTTAAAGTAAAATATGAAGTAGTAAGTAATTACTCAAAAACTCTGATTTCTACCACATCCTCCTGAAAACTCCTCGACTAAAAATCAAATGTGGGCCAATAGCCAATCTTTATGTGGGACTGAATGGAGGTAGCCAATCTTTATTCTGAAATTGGGGGCATGTTCGCGAATTTTCGAAGAAAATGAAGCTATTGCAATGGCT
>JAEMON010000008.1:12639102-12650860 GCA_030264115.1 Lygus lineolaris | reverse complement strand
GATATCGTCTGGAATGACACAAATATAAATATATATACATATTAGCAAGTGTTAAATTTCAGGAATCGTTTTAGAATGGTCTGAAACGGTTTTCCATAAAGAAAATTTTCAAAAATTTGCATTATTTAAATTTTGAAGCCCTTGCAAAAGAGTAGATACCTCCTATATTCAAAAAAACTTCAAATTCCAGGATGAAAGAACGGGAATTTTGTCATTTTGCAATAAAAAAAAAGCCTTATCTCCACATTACCAATGTCAAATCACATCAACTCTTTCCTAAAAATACATCATCGCGTTGGTAAGTCTCCATCTTTACAAAGTCAAAACGCCTCAACTCCAATAAATTAATCGATTAGGCGTCTTGTCTTTGGTTTCTCGGTGTTACATGATAGCCAACAAACCTCAAGTGCGAGTAAATGAGGTCTTTTGGCTTTAAGTTCTCTGATACACCGATAGATTGTGTGTTTTTCTGAGACTTCATGATGGCAATGGATCATTTAAGGTTCGATTTACGTATCAAGAAAGAATGAAATTTCCAAAACCAACTGGAAGAATGCCATAAGAGTTGTTTTGGGATGGAAAAGCTATTATGTGCTCTCCTGAAAAGTTTACATTTTCGGAGATAAGGCGTTTTGGTTGGACGGTAGATACTGCAAGGTGGGATGAGTGAGAATCGAGAAATGAAACATTTATAAAGGTGTTAATCGAATGATGTTACAAGTCTCAAAGAAAACGCGAACGAATAAGTTTCTTCGCGTTCAAGATTTATTCTAATTACCATTTGTTTTTGTATTTCTGAGCCAATCTAGGAACAGCAATATAGGGTTCATTACGAGTAACTTCACGAAGGTGCGTCTTCTAACTGCGCCCAAGACGTGAGGACGATTTCGATTGGGTATTTCGTGGATTCGGAGCTGACAGAAATAGGAACCTGGCTGAACAATGGGTCGTCAAGCACCTTGTGTTACCTCATATTAGTCGTGGGTGGGAAAGGAACTAGGAACCAGAAAAATCTTAAGAGTGGAGAAAGCTGGTAACAGCTTAAAGTCAGGATCATTTGGATCGGAGCTCTTATGACATCAGCTGGCAAATGTAGGTCTTTTTTCACCAGGTACCTACATGACTTCAAGTAGGAACGTACCTACCTAATACTAGTATTTTTTCTGTTCTTCATTTATGTTCAATCAACTTTTTTTTAAATTCCTTAAATATTATTCTGTTTGGTAGGTAAGTATTGTTTAGAGCTACAGGTATATTTTCTTCCTAGAAGTGTCTGTTCTTTTACAGGGGATGCCCAGGGGACCACCTGTCCAAGGAGTGAATTGTTTACCATCACTCATGATTCATGATCCATCCAATTTCCACCTGCATTTGACAATTATTATTGTAAAAAAAAGGTCTTAACAAATCTAGTTCTATGCCCTACTTAGCCATCAGTGTGACTACACTTGAAACTCCAAACCGATGCAATTAAAAATTTAGATACAATATCCTAGAGTTGTGGAGATGAATAGTAGACGATCCACTTCCTTATTCCTACGTTAATCAACCGATCTTGAAATTCTTGTTGTTCACTGAAGTGATGGTGCGGAACGTATAAGTTCGCGAGCCAGGAAACCCTTGGAGGAAAGGCATCACACATTTCAACCTGATAATAGATAATTATATTATTCTCACTTCAGGAAACACGATTAATTCGATTCCTTCTATCGAGATCTGATAGAAATTCCTTCGCGTGAACGCTCTTTGAGAGGCAATTGAACGTCTCAAGAGACAAGGAGGGAATTCCTGTAGCCTCGCTTGCTATTGCTATTATGGAGTGATTGGGTTCCTTCGTTATCTCCATTAAAAGCTAGATAGAGTGCCAACTTTAGAGAAACGTCAGGAATTGGTTGAATTCAGTTCACGGTAGCTGCTTTTATGAACACCAAAATGAGATTTGTATCCTAGACTGGTGATTTTCAGAGCTTATTCGTGACTCTAGACATTCACATTTTTCTAGACCTCTTGATTCCTCCATTTTTATGTCATAAATATATCAAGTTTTCTGGTTCCCTGGAACTTGATGCCTTTTACCCTTGGAAGTTTGCGATTGAAGTTTGGGACTCAACAACTCAACTCATAGTGAACAAGCGCTAATATCTTCGGTAGTATCGCCAAAAACACTCGCAACGCGATGACTACTTGCGATGGCCACCTGAATAGAAATGAGAGTGAAAACAATCGGTCGTTATACTGTCAATGAACGGCGGATTGTGATAGGGTTCTATTATCATCGGTCGGAAGACACACGTCGAGGCGTTGAAAAGCAATTGAGATTCATTTGTCGAGAAAGGAAGGAGAGCTGCACATCCGCTGTCATTAGGGTGAGCTACGTTGAGGAAGTGCAAAACCACCAACGTGTACGGGGTTGTCTGTGAAGAATGCTTCAGAAAGATTGTCAACCTCAGATAGAATGTAGGTACAACAATAAACACGTTACTGACCTATGTAAATAAGGGGTGGTGAGGATGTGGAGGGCTGTACCTACTGTGGGTTTGGGGTTAAAAACAAAATAAGTATATTTAAGTCACAAACTGCAAAATTATTGAGGGAATACAATGCCACATTTACAGATTTCCGATAAATCGCTCTTATTTCAGAAAAAAGCTTCCTCACTATCTGGGACAGTAGTGCGTCTATTAGATTTAGGCAGGTGAAAATATGTTAATTATATAAATATATTTTTTGGGGCAAAATATAGGAAAACAAGAGGAGATTAATATTTGATAGTCAAAGTGATAGATAATGATCTCGATCAAGCTGAATTTTTCTAAGCTATTTTTTAAAACATCAAGATGATTGAAAACTTGGCACTCATTATGTAGCTCCACTGCATTGAATGCGCTCTGGCTCTTTCTGATGCAATTATAATGAAATTCATAGGGTATGATCCTGGAGTCAACGTTCAACTACCCTAGTAATTTGATCAAAAAGGGATGGTTAGGCCATGAGAAATCAGTGTTTCAAGAAATGCATGTTTGCGCATGCGCACACACACAGGACCGACAGCAATGAAATTCAGGGGGACCGTCTAGGGGCTAAACTACACAATCCCTTGGCTTTACTGCCCACCCAATTTGGCAGATTTTTTTCACGTTAGGAACTTGGTTTGAAGAATATTAGTAGTGATACGATTCTTATAAGTACTCACATACCTATTTTTTTAGGTTACAAACCCAAGATTTTCAACTAGATGTGTTTTTACTAACACTTCTTGAACAGTTTCAACACATTTGAATACAACAATGTTTCAAATGTCGCTATTAATACACATTTTGAAATATTTCACTGATTAAAACACATATTTTCAAATATTTTAGCAAATGAGTCACCTAGCTACGAGTATTTTTTAATTTCAACTGTTTTTCAAAGTTTTGTTTAAAATTGCCTTTTTTGCGGATGTTTGTCCGTAAAAATGAGGAAAATGCAATTTTAATCTTACTGAACTGTTTTTGCAATGGCTAAGGACACTTCTCTATAATTTGAGCACAGTTTTTCGTTAATCTAGGAAAGCCGAAAAACATTTCTAGGTAGGTTGTTATCATACTTTAGATACTAAAGTTTCCAACTTCATATACCCATTACGGAGGCAATAAAAATATCCGTTGCTTGCGTTCAGAAACTCCATTCCAATGAGTGTCCTTCCTTTCTACTCTCGGTTTATATTGTCCATGGAGCCTCTGACGTCGTTAAGATGGAAAAATCTATTCCAGTAATATCATTTAGGTTCGGATCGAGCCTGATAGGTTCTAAGAAACAAGGAACGTTTCCTCCGTTCGTCCAAGAAGAGCTATTTCCGTAATGGCAAACTCATCAGACTGGCGATTCCCTTTTCGATGTCTGAAGAACAACAAACCCAAGAAAAGCGTACAGCTAAACAACGCAATATTCACACATATCAAATCGCATAAATTGCCTTCGGGAACGAAATTTTCTGAAACAAACATTAGGTGATAGGTTGTTTTGACTCTAACCATCGACTCCTACCTCACTTGGATAACAAGAAACGCAGTAAGCGTCTTAATAAGCATGAAATTGCGTAGTGGGAAAATAAATCATCTCATCTCATAAATGGAAGTGAGTTAGGTTGATCGAAAACACTCGAGTTATCACTCACGAGTTCAGGATCGTGTTGAAAATAGTGGCCAACAGTGTCTCTTACTGATCCGTGGGTGATCATCCCAAGGTCAATCCTGAAGAGGCCTCTGAATTTAGCGAAATCGGGCGATTAGGTCGAGAGAAATCGGCGTTGAGGAAAAATGCAAGTTTGGGCATGCGGAGACGCCACCATTGGTCCTGCAGCAACGAACCATCTAGGAGATAACCCGCGAAATCCCTCGAATCCTTACGGAAAGCAAATTAATTGTTTCGAAGTTCTGTCCAGGACAAGGAATCGGCGCAGACAGGTACTGTACGAAATTCGTTTAAGAATGTTTGAGACGCAAAATGCGAGCACACTCACTACTTATATGTTTTTTCCTCTTTAATTCATACCCCATTATCTCCCCAACGGAACGGCCGATTTTAAAAATTGTTTAAATATTTTGTTCGTCTCGGCAAGATCTTCAAATAGACATGAGATTTAACTTGTAGGTTTAAAATAAAATTTTAGGCAGCAGATCGAAAAAATCGGTATTATTTTCACACCTATGAACACTATGAATGGAAAATCATAGTTTACTCTTGGACTTGAATTCAATAAAAATCTTGTGTCTATCTGTTCACATACTATTCCCCTACAAAATAAAAATAAAATCAGTTCAATCGGTTGATCACTCCCAGAAATGTTGGGGCATAAGTGTCAAAAACATAGTTTTGAGGAAAACGCGTTTTTCTGATAAGGATATGAAACTGAATGTTTTGATCCCTACAAAGATGTCGCCTTTTTTCTTACCATCTGATAATATTTTGAGACCAAAATGGAAGAAGAAGAAGAAAGTTTAGTTATCAATTTGGATAATGTAACCAGTGTTTGCCAGTCCGTCAGTTAGTTTTGAGTTTTCGTTTATCTTTCTGATTGTCGAGATGACTCCTCCAACAGGAATTTTTTTTTTTTTAACGCGTCAACGTGGTGAAGTTGATAACTGTTCCTCTATTTCGTAATCATTATCCTGGTTCTTCCACGGCAATTCTGCGTAATTCTGATGCTCCGTACTCATTGCCGCCTTCTGTCCCTGATCATACCTACCAACCTATTTCATTTTTATTTTTATTTTTTCATCATTATCAGAAAGATCGCATGGTTATTTCGTTGCTATGGTAAGTTGTTAATCAACTGGTCAAACATACAAGGGTAGAAAACTCAACAGGAGTAAATTTTTGCAGTTTTATAATCATCTCGTGTCAATGAGACAAATGGAATAGCTGGCAGAGCAAGTTGGGATGTTTGAGACGCAAAATGCGAGCACAATTTTTATTTTATTTTGGGGAACATTAATTTGGTTGACTTGTTCTATTCAAGGTTTTTACCCTTTTTACTGATAAAGCAAAAATCGACTGAATACCATCACTTTAACAGTCAAATAAACACTGTTTAAAAAAAATTTGATCTAAAAAATTTTGTTCGTAAGAATCTAGTATTTGAATATTATACTATATTAGGATTGATTTTACAGCGAACATATTACTATTTCCAGAGGACAACAGAGGTACATTTCTTGGTTTTTGGAATTACTGCATTATTGATTTACTTTGAATTGAGCCTAGCATATTATTTCTGGGAAAATTTAATTTAAAGCCCTGACACCTTTCAAGGCTCGTTAAGGATGCGATCGACCAAAACATTCATTATGAAGGACATTAAAACCATTAAATTTATTTCGCAACAGGGCTGCAACGTTGATTTATTCAGGGGCGATGTGATGCAAGGTCAAGGAATAGGTCGGGTGTTTCGTAACCGCTGAGAAAGAGTTGGATTAGTCGGCTCACAGATAAAAGAACCAACGGATTCGTGAGGGAAATAACTTTTAGACTATTATTGTGACGAATAGATATTAGGTAATAGGTAGTTTGAAAAAAGCAAATTAATAGCTATTCAGTGTTTAGAAGGGGATATGAGAAGAAATTCGATACTGCGGGATTGTAGTGGCGCCTCCTGTTGACACATTTGACAGAGCACTGGGTTAGAGTTAGAAGGACAAGAAGTTGTGCCTTCCAGCCCCATCAAGGCAACTTGTTTCACACTTCAACTGTGTCTACTATAAAATTTTCCCAAAAACAAAATTTCATTTCATCGTAAATTTACCGGTCACATTTTAATAGGTAGGTACCTAATACCTGATCATTAATATCTAATTTATTGAAAGGTTAATTCGGAGAATCTCAGCTCTTGTTCCTACAATTTTGCATCTAGGCTACTTATCCATATCCTCATCATGTCATCACATAGGGCTGTGACGAAGGGGTAGCCGGGATTAAAATTCAAACTCCTGACCCCAGAAGCACGACTGACTTTCATTCCAAAATTTTTCCAGATTCCAAAATCGATTTGGTTTGTAGGCATGAGAGGCACCACTAAGATAAGACTCACTTGATTCGTGATAATGATTTTTTCTATTCAGAGTACCTTCTTAGTACTCATTCAGAGGCGGCTGTACGGGTTAAACAAGGTATAGCCTATACTCTAGGCCAACTTTTTCAAGAATTTTCATTCAGAAGAGAGAAATTGGTTTGAACAGGAATATTGCTAGATATTTTATTCCATTGAGACTTTTTATTGTTTCAGAACTCATATTACGTTCATTATGAAATTGGATGTCAGCAACATAACATGGGAGAGATATTGAGCATAGCATGGAAAAATCTGTTCCAATACAGTAGCTTTTCCTTTCGTTTATTGGGTTTGTACTGTCGTATACGTACCAGCACTAAGTAGGAAACCAAGTTCATTTGAATACAAAACCCAATGATTGATAAGATTTATTTTGGAAGCAGACCTCAATAGAAAACACAGAAGCTACCTAGATATGTGCATAATGTAAAGAATGAAATTTATTTTATCAAATTCTTTTAGCGAATTTTCGAAGAAAATTAAGCTATTGCAATGGCTTCAAAATTTTTGTAATTCAAATTTTTGAAAATTTTCTTCATGGAAATCTGTTTCACACCATTCTAAAAGGATTTCAGAAATTTAACACTTTTTCATACGTGTGTCACCCCAGATGATATCTGCCCGAGGGATCGAAATAAAAAATCCAAAAAATTTTTAAATGTCAATAATATTAAAAGAAAGGATGAGTTCGTGGGCCAGAATTTTTGGAGTACTCCAAGGGGTACTTTAGACCTTGACAATTTAGAGTCATAAGTCGCTAAAAACGGGTTTTTTGAGGTTTTTGGTGTGAACTACCATCCTAAACATAGGAACGTATGGTATATGCGGAATCAGCGTGAAATTTCTTATAAGAATCACCCACAAAATCGGTTAAAATTATTCTTTTTAAAATTCGCTCATCAACTCATGCTGAATGAATGGAACTTTTTAACTTGTTACGTTGTACAGCTTTGACAAATATATATTTAGTTTTTTGAAATGTGTAGTTTCACACACCTACCTAATACATGATTACTATGTACCTAGCTCTCTAGTTTTGCTGTTTTACCGTTTTCAAAATAACCGTCCTTTTGCCTCCTAGTGGGTGAAAGTACCTACTCCTCTCCATCAGGTAGGAATTCTTGGATTCATTGGTTTCCTGGATCGCCTGCCCACTAGTGACCATCCAAAACTGCCAATAGTCATAAGCCAATAGTCACCTAATATTGAGCTGTCATGTGTGGCTTTCCCAATCGATTGGTTACAGTCTCATGGTTTAGAGTATAGAAATTGTGATTTTAGTCTAGAAGCTCAAGATTGAAATCATTAAAGGTCCTGGCAACTTCAGAGGAGCCGAGCCTGAAGTACCTAGAACCTTGATCAACCACAATATTCCCCTCTGAGAGCAGGATGAATCATTCCTGAAACCGATTCATTGAGAGAAAACAAACACGGCATGTCGACCTGACATGTTAGTAAACAATCTGGGAGCTCGTCGTCAGCTAGAATGGGAAGGTCAGGATCCTGATATTTACCTTGCTCGTCACTACGAGTATTACCCGCTCTGAGCGTATCAACGTTATTCCCTCTCTCATTTCAGCCTAAGTATTTTATTTTACTTTACCTAACGTATATTGATTTGGAAGTCTGCAGGTTTATGGACCAATACTGTATCAATCAGTTGAACGAATTTCAACTCCTTCAGGTACTTGAGTATAACTGTGGGTGGGGTACGTACGTATGCGCGTACGCTGCATTGCACTGCACAAACTATTCGAAATCGCTGAAATTCTGATGGCAGTTCAGGGTGAGGCCCTTGTTGGTCCCACATGAATTTCGTCCCAAACATGAAATGGACGATCCGCTGTAACTCACTACCCAATGGCCGAATTCCCTCAAATTTTGATGGTAGTTCGAGGACAGTTCCTAGATGGTCCCTTATGAATTTCGTAGTGCGTGACTGCGCATGCACCAACATGTGGAAACCGTCGAACCGCCATACCCCACGACTCAATGGTCGCAAATTGGCCCATTCCAAGGCAGAGCCATGAAATCAATGGATTATTCTAGGCCAAATGTTGTTGTGTATTATACACACAATATATATTAACGACTGCATAAAGTCATAGAGTCATAGTTTCATAGATTCCTCATGGATTTAGACAACTTGAAACTCTCAGTAAAATTATCATTCAAATGTTATCTTCTTTATTTATTTGATATACCTACAATATACCAGCTCCATTAGTAAGTAAGGATTCAACGTTAGAACTGACTTAATGTAGGTTTATGAAGCTATGTAGGTTACCTTTCCTTTGCTTACCAACTATTTATAATTAATTTTGACTTTTTATCAACAACACGAACCGGCTAAAATATTTAGCAAGAACACATAGCAGAATACAGGTATTTTGCCAAACACGGTGTTTTGCATTAACTGAGATTTCGATACCTACCCCTTAATTTCGCATTCACGTATTCTTAAGGGTTAGAAATTTCCAAATTCAGTAATATACCTGAATTATTTACTACAAAAATTCTAGGTATCCATATCTATTAATAAATTCGTCATTTAGTGATAAATGAAACACATAAAATTAGAGTCATTTATGACCTACGTGTAGCTATGTGTACCTACACATCATTCTCTTTCTGTTGACTTCAGAAAGTATCTTAGGTTAGAAAAATTTACATTAGTGTGCTGTTTTTGCATCCTTCAAGCTCATGTAGTAAAACAGCAACTAGCAAATGGTTCGTCAGTACCTATACGTAGATGATGTACATGTAATTAGTATATACCCATATTCAGTATAACTTGGTTCGTAGTACATACAATATTATATTGCATTGACCTCAAAGATGTTTACCATAGTGTCTCAAGTTCGTGTTGTTGTTGTTGTTTTTTACCTGTGTGATACAATTATTTTCTTTCAGATCAATTGCAATACTTGTTCTCCACCATTTGAATCAAAGGAATGGAAAAACCACACTAGCTAGGAATCGAATACCCACCTAGTTCGTTTATAATATGAAATAATTAATCTAATATGAGGTCAAAAGATAATAGAAGAAAATCTCTCTTAGCAATTTATCAAATATAACGAATATTGACGACTGTTACCAGTTTAGACGGCTGTCTTGACGAGGAAATTGGCGACTCAAGTGATCCGGCAAACCGAGCGCGGCACTCGCGGCATAACTGAAAAGAAACGTCTCACAAGGCCCCGAAACACCGTCAACGCAAGGTGAGACAGTTGTTGAATGACTAAGGAAGAAGCAATCAGTTTCCAGCGTAGCCCCTGCCCAGGGCGCTGAGGTGGGGGACCCTCACCGCTGCTTTGACGAACGTACCCTTCGTTTTTGGGATGGGGGAGAAGAATATCGTCCTACCTTGTTTTTTTTAGGGCAACTTTTATAGAAACGCCCTTTTACAGAAAAGGCTGTTTTCGACCTTATCTTTATGGGGTAGCAAGGCATGGGATTTTGGCAGGTGGGATCTGGCAATTTTTGGGCTACCTACTCTTGTGTTGCCGAGTGTCCCAGGCTGTAAAACCAACTAAGCTTTTTTCTAAACACATTGGCACTACTCACCCTTCTACCTGACCCACTATAAAACCAAATTTATGATTGTAAAAATAATTGTTTGACTTCGAAAGCGTATTCAAAGCTTTTCACCTATGATTTTGGTTTATTATTTTCAATAATGAACCTTTGGAATCGAGTACGAAAAAAAATTGTTTAACCCTCCCTCAAAATTTGAGATTTTACGTTTCAAGATACGTAGAATCCAAAAATCGAATTAAAAAAAGAATCCGTCCGTCCGCCGTACGCGGCACTTTCCTTAGTTACCATGGTCCAAAATTAATGAAATTTGGTATACCGGCCCCATTCGGGTCTAGTTGTGCCGCGAAGCTTGGCGTTACCGTCAGTCTTCTCTAAGGGGTAGAAAATTGAGGATGACATTTTCAAAACGCCCTAGCTCGAAAATTAATGTCAAATAGGAAGGTACATTTTTTCCATCGATTTAAAATATAACACAATTTTTAGCGTCAAATGAGACTCTCTGTAAGGAGTTAAGGGTTGAACGAAAAAAAGAGCAGAAACACGAGTGTGAATCGCAATTCTTCCCGAGCAGGCAAAATCTCCGTTCAAATATCAGCTGTTCAAATGCAACTTTCTTTCGATTCCACCGAACCAAGTTTGTTGTTTACTTTCAGAAGCTTCCTTAGTTACTGAATTTCATTAAGAATGAATGATACAACTCTCCGGTAACAATAATTATTACAAGAAGGTACCTACTCATTGTCGCCAAGAGATGATTGTGAACCTCGCGGTAGGTGGGTATTTTATGTCAATAGGATCTTTGGAGATGGGCGATCTATACAGAAAGTAACAAACCGTTGTGTAATAATTTGCAGCTTTTTTACAGAACGACAGCTAGAGAGCGCATACGGAGATGGATGTTCCAAAAATACATATTTAACATTGGATCTGACTCAGAGTCGTGCTAGTTTCCAATGTTACTTGCGAATTAAATTTTACATTATATACTAAAGATAAGAAGAGTTTTGAAGAAACCCCCAAAAAGAAAATGTGGTGTGCCTTAACCCTCATGAACATTACGGGTCATTATTAAAACCTACATTTTTATTAATATCAGTGATATCTCTTTTAAAGAAAAGACCTGCGCGTTTTAGAAGGATTCCGCCCTCGTAAACATTTCAACGCTTCAACTCCACAGATGACAGAGCAGGGTAGATTTTTACGGATGAGGGTTCCCCCGCTGTGAGCTCGAGATTAAACATTAAAAAGGGGGCCTAGACAGCATTCAGTTTTTCTTAAAAGACCTTTATAATTCCAAGAAAAAATTGACCAGGCAGATATATATATATTTATAAAGGAAATTGACCTTGAGGGACTGTCAATGTGAAGAGTCTAGGAAGAAACATTGAATAAAAGACGGGGATGGCGGGTTCGGTGATGTGAATGGATTCTGAAGTGGTATGGGAAAATCAGAACAAACATAGGTACCTACCCAGACCAGGTGAAATAATTCTATCCGCAAGTTTGATATATACATAGGTAGGTATCTTAATTCAATGAATGGGGGACTTGCATGGTTGTTTTTTATTTTGTAATT
Source organism: Lygus lineolaris (assembly GCA_030264115.1). NCBI lineage: Eukaryota > Metazoa > Arthropoda > Insecta > Hemiptera > Miridae > Lygus > Lygus lineolaris. Next base: position 12,639,149 of record JAEMON010000008.1, on the reverse strand, counting down.
TGAAATATCTTAATGAGGGCTTTTCAAAAAGGTGCTATATGAGGGGT
>JAEMON010000008.1:12611508-12634967 GCA_030264115.1 Lygus lineolaris | reverse complement strand
TCGAATGCTGAAGTTTGTTGACATTTGTTTAATATATTGTTTTATTTGTGAAGATCTGATGATAAAGATAAATCGCAAATCAACTATTGATTTAACGCGAAAAATACGATTAAATGTTCCAGATTTTAAATCTCTACTTGTGATTTTGGAAATCGTTGCTTTGGAAAGGACATGCATATAGTTGTATGATGGATTTAAGAAATCATCCACTTGATCATATTGACTGCAACGCTGGTATTTCCTCCTGGAGAGTTTGAAGATGAATAATGTCTTGGCATGATTAATGACGCATGAGATTAAACCTGGCCCATTAGGCAAATAAATAACAATGTTAGCCAAAGATAAAAAAGTAGAAATGTCTAAATCACACATTGAATGAATTTCAATGCGAGCAACAGCTACCTACATTTTCAATTTAACTTCTGGTTATAATTACCGTTCGTTTAATTCACCTGAATAATATTTTTATGTAGCTATAATAATCTTGCTATAACAGCACTAGAATTGAGGGATAGGTACCCTCTGCGCCTTACTGATCGCAGATGCTAAACTCTTCAATGTCTTGAGAAACAAGGGTGTGTTCTCGAAGGCTGATCGCCGCCCGGAAGTGTTAAATTAATAATTCCATGAATTATTTACTTACTTGAATAATAAGTTTTATCAGAAGAACATGGGATGAACAATTTTTCAGGATGAATGAAGAGGGAGAACGACATTTATCATGGGTAACCCATACCATAGTTTTGTAAAAAAAAATTTAAAAAAATCGAGATCGATGCAGCTGTTGAGCGTAAAAATAAACGCAAAATTAAACAGAGAGGTTGTAGCTTAACTATTATAGTAATAGTCACCTAAATAGATAGAAGGCATCAAGCTAGACAAATGTTTGATGAAGATGAAATGCGTTCATTGGTTCAGAAGAAACGCAAAGTTCAGGAGTGGCTGGCTTCTCGTTCAGGTTACAGCGCCCTAATAAAATCTTGATTGTGAGGTTCCCTTTAACGCTTCCCTTTTATTTACTTGTTTACGCTCGACCCTGCTTGTGAACGGCTCAGGAAAAATATACGGAGGACGGAAGCCATGTGGCCTAGTGGGTACTCTCTCTGGTCGCATCGTAACTCTGACGACCTCTTTCCTTTTCATGTTTTCCTGGTTATGTTTCCGTTTTAGTGTAACATTAGAATTCAAAGTTTCCCCCATCACACAGAACGCAAAGGGCTGTGGCTTTATAACTTTCATTACACATTGTAGGGGGCCAGCAATGAGCCGAAATGGATCGAGTGAAAATAACAATGACGTAGGATTGCTATTTACAGGATAATAATAGTATTATAAAAATAACTTAGGTATCTACACACTACTCGTGACTCCTAAACTATTCTCAGAAGAGAACAAAAAAGTGGTTAAAAACTTCGGGATGAAGAAACAACGAGCAGTTCTAGGAGCTGCCATGGCGCCTACCTACCTAAATCTTGTAAATAATATATATTTATGTACAAATATTTAGACGTCTGGCCCCTGAGCTATATGTTGATTAGCTCAACTATATTATTCGCTCGGTGAATAATCAGGTAATATAGATGGTGAAATCAATTGGAGAGTTGAATCCATCTGGTCAGGTTTCAGCACCACCTAACCGATCTACCTTTGCATGAATTCGTTCCACAGCGTTACCTCTTCCGTTTATTGCATTATTCTCGCAAGTTCCAATAATTCTTATATCTGATGTGATTAGCTAATATTTATTGGAAATGCAATCTACATTAATGATAGTGTTCTAATTACCGCCCAATACAATAATCAATAATGATGTGTAGTATGACTATAAATACTGTATTGACTCTGAGTACAAGCTTCCTTTAACGAATTTCACTGTCGGAGTTGCCGACGGCCTTATCTGGTGGAATAAACCGGTTCCCGTGAGATCACATACCGCTATCAGGGGTGGTGTGTACTTGGATGGTTGATCTCAGAATTTTATGTCGGGCCGTCGGCGATCCCCTTTCTACTCTACGGGGTGAGGCAATGAGTAGACATTAGCGAAATCAGGACAAATTATGATCCTCACTTTGGAGGACAGCTGATGACGTCCACGACGCCAGGAGTGACATACGGACGAAAATCCAGCCTGAAATGGTAGAAGTTTACTATACTTGACTTGAATCAACTGTAGGAGTTATCAGCCTCCTTCATAGTCGCACCTTCTTCAGTGGACAAATTGAAGCCTTCGGATTGAGCAAGCCTTGTCTGCGCCTGTTAAAATAAACAGATGAAACGGAGGTTTCTAAAATAATGATGCAGGATTTTGCCAAATATTTATTTACTGGAAAATGTTAAAAAATGCAGTCTTCCAGATTTATAAGCCGAAGTATCCATGAGGATGAGAATACCCTTGCCGGCCACCGTGATACTTGTGTTGGTCGTCGTAGCTGTACTTATCGGGGTGAGGGCGAGCTGAAACGGTAACAAGTCAGGGATTAATTTTTATCTTGCATGGAGATTTGAGAACCACGCTGGAATGCCTGTGTGTAATTTTTGCCTTCGAGTCTACCAAAGCTGGTGGAGTCATTGTGTTTATTTTCAAGGGAGGTTAAAATTTTTGTTTCCTCTAAAATCAAAATTTCCACTCGCATTTTACCTTTTAAACATTCTTGAACTCGGCTTCGAGTCTGTCTTTCGATGTGTCTGATATGCGTCCACGAATTTTTCCCATACTTCCACAATATCCATCCGATTTTGATGACATTTCCAGTGATTGCGGGGGGAATACCGTAGATGGTCCCCAATGAATTACATCATTCGCGAATCAATTCAATTTTCAACAGTAGGTATATTGGTTATACGTTATCGCATGGTTTTATTTAGGATTTACGAGTATATACTCACAGACGGAGGTCTTGCTCCAAATGCCTTTCTCAGATCTCTTTGACCTTCCCCAAAGTCCACGACCTCGACCTTGAGGAGGAGCCCCGATGACTTTGAAGTGACCTCCAAATCTGTAGCTACCCGAATCGTCGCCACGCCCTCCATAGCCATCTGGGTGCGAAGACCCGTGCCAAGATCCGTGCAGGTCTTGCACTACGTCGTACTCGAATTCGCCCATGTGGGGCTTGCTTGAAAAATGAAAATATAAATAAATTATGGGCAAACTGGTGAATAATAAATTGAAGAGTATATCAGAATCAAATAGATTATCAGATCGTGAGTCATTCAACTATATCGTACTAGATAGATACTAACAGAAGTAAGTTTTGCTCCAACCGACTTCTGCAGACCCCTTGAAGCGTCCGTTACTGTCTCCAAGTCCGCCGTACCCGTGAGGATGTCCACCTTCGTGCCACGAACCATGTTTGGAGAGACTGATCTCATACTCGAACCAGCTCTGGTGAGGTTTTGCTAAGAAAAATCATAAATTCCGAAGAATCCGGAAACCTACTGCGTCTGCCATATGAAGCTGATCAACATAAGCTAAAACTCCTATTCAATGTCATACAGGAAAAACAGCAGGATTATGCAATTAAATATGAAATGATAAAAAATGCCATGAATGAGGAATATAACAAGGTTTAATTCGTACTATGTTTTAGTAGTTACGTCTACTTACATAGTTTGGTGTAACTCGTTTCGTAGGCTGTGGCCACCGCAACCGTGCAAAGAAGGACCAGGGCTACCTGTTATTGTGAATATGCTAATTAGATCTGAGTTGTTCAGTTTCCTTTGCTTACAGAATTACTTCCCCTCGGATTTCCCAGAGTGTGAAAAAGGATGTTTCCCACCTGAGGGTAGCAACGAATTTCATGGGAATATTTTGTGGATAATTTTCTATTAGGTGTCGTGGAGTAATTTGAGTAACTAACACACCAACAGTGACGATCGACCCAGCAACTACCTATACAGTCACGAAATCAGGAATAGGGCCTAACAGAAACTCTGATGTTTCATCTATACCCTGTTCCTGATATCGTTGACTATGAATACAATTTCTTACATTTATGAATAAATAGTTTAGGCTTATGATTGTTTGTGCCTAGTCGTAAATGACTCGAAAATAAGGTGTGAATAAATTATGTAACCGAAGTACGGGAAATAGAATGTTATTTTGAAATAACAAAATATGCGCCAATATTATTGACGAAAGTAAACAAGAGAAAAACGTTAGAACAACGTGGAATTGACAACAGTCTGTGGTCTGAACAGCTCAAGACGCTATCTGAGGCGGCCACTTTCGTGAGTATTGTCAAAGTGTGGGCGAAGGTCTTTAGTAATAGAAGAAGCGAAAGCAATGATACCCCACCTAATGTATTAGCTCGAAGCCTTTATCAGTAGGAAAAGTGGCGATGATAAAATCTAGAAAGAGCTAAAATTTACTAAAGGTATAGGTACTTATATTTAGTAAATGTAGACATCTTCATTGTGCATGTGGCATTACAAAGAAAATAACTGTTACCTACAGCTAGCATCGGAACGTATGTCAAATATTAAAATTCACGTTTTTTCTTAGATTTTATAATAATAATAAAAATATTGCTCATCTTTGTAGTAAGAAATGTACCTAAATTAATAAACGTGGTCTTTGGTTGGGTGAGAATTTACTCGTATTTCGAACATCTGGCTGGTTGGATGAAGAAATAATATAAATAAAAAGGATTCTATCTCGTCATACTTCTTAAAGATTTTTTACGACAGCTATTTAAAACGCGTTTTGATCAGCGTGTAGGACCAGTGCGTAGGGTCAGTGTGTGAACATCATATCATTATTAGAAAAACCTATAATATAACAAGTGGAAAATGTAAAAGTACCTACGAGTAATATAGACAGTCATTGGCTCACCTTAACTGACATGATTGAGGAGTGAAACTTTGAAGGATAAAAAGCCTTATATATACATACCAGGTAGAGGAAATAACTCCCACCTTGAATGCGTCCTTACGCCGATATTTCATAAACTTGGATATGCGCCGTTTCACGCAGGGAAGAAATCGAAAAGTGCAGTCCACTCCGGGCTTCGTGCGCATAACTGATGTGGTTGAGACATCCTGTACTTGAGTGGAACATTGATGTAATATAATGAACAATGCCGTTTTCCCCGGTAGCCTGACCAGAATGATAATTTATAAAGTAACCTTTACAATGGTCTACGGCTACCTTGTAAACTTTTAGGCCAAAGGCTCCGACTTAAGGGGGGCATAATACTCGTATAACCCCTCCACGACTATCCCATTTGGTTATCTTCTTAATTTTTCTTCTCTATTTATGACGATTGCGAATCGAACAATTTATCATCAATAGATTTAGCGCTATTTACCGTGCATCACAAAAGGTAACCTAGTAATTAGGTAGGTAGGTACCTAGTGTGTAGCTACACTGCATGATTAAAAAAATTTTAAAAAGTTTTTTGCGTCTTGCGCACATTTTGGACATATTTGCGAACGTTCCAGCTGTAAATAGTTTAAACCTATCTTCAATCTATCTAGAAGTAAATTACATTGCCTAACTATATTAATTTTTTTCAATTATTGATGAACACCTACCAAAAATTTGTGATACATAAGTTTCATGTTCCTCGGGAATTCATTAATACTTACTATTGAAGTAGATTTAAGTGAAAGTGTTGTGTGAAAACAGTGTGACTACACTGTTGGCCTACGCTGTGCACCGTGATGTGAAAACTCCAACGATACCAACCGCAAGAAAATCGGTTCAATAGTTTAGACAATGAAGACAGGCAATCAGACCCATAAATAGAAGTGAAACTATGCCCAGCCATCACACCGACCAAAGGGTGGATGCCATATTTTCCTACAAAAACCTAAAGCCATCCAAACTAATGACCAAAAAATATTTCCTTGAGAGGGCTTTTGTGCGCAAAACCACTTTGAAATAAATAAGATACCAGTATTTATGGAAGAATCCTATCACTGACTTCCACCCTCCACCAACTTATATGTTTGGTATTACCTACATATTTTCCTATAGGAAATTTTCCCTTGATTTTTAATATTGCTCCTATACTACCTGAAACTGTTATTGAATGTGATTTTCCCCAAAAACCGACAATCATTTTCGATTTTTATCTTTGAGAATTTGGAATGTGACCTCTGAGAATGCTCCTCGATGGATAGGCAACGAACTCGTCATTCTTGGTCACTTATACCACCGGTATTTGATTACATTATAATTATCAACAATAAATCTTGTGTGTTGCAATAACTTCAATTTCATAGAAAATTGGAAATTTGGAAATGCGAGGTATTCAAAAGGGAGACACGTATAACTTTCGTTTAGTGTATATTTTCTGTATGATTCGTAAAGGGATCGAATGTAATGTTAGTATCGCATCCAAGGATAATAGGGACCCCTATGATTGTCTTCATCAAGGCCACGGTAATCGCGACCTCGATATATCGTGCTTTCATCATATTTGGTGGACTGCCAATGCTTCTGATGATCGAAATCCTTGGCAGACATTACTCTCAATGAGTAGTCAACTTTACAAGCTGCTCTGGGACACGGAGAGCTGCACACCGGCTGTAAGGGATTTATTGAAGTTCGGCAGACATCGCAATAAGAGAACTGGAAGTAGCATCTTTGATTATCAAACGCCGGATTCATGTAGCTGATTCTGAACAAATTCCGACCAACACTCTGAAAGACAAAGAAAAAGGCTATTAGCTAACATTATAATCACCCATCTATTTGGGCGACACGGTTTTTTCTTCAGAGTCGACTTAAGGTAGTGAAGGCCTTAAGATCACTTTCGGGGAATGAACAATTTGTTTCCTCCAAAATCTAAATTTCCTTACGTCCAGACCTTTTAAAACAGGTTGAGGTGCAGGTTACCACCAAAAACCTGAGAATTCACCTATGAATTTTTCATCCGTCTTCTTTTTCTAGTGGAGTATAATTTATATGACATAGTAGTCTCACCGAACTGAGGTGAAAATGTGAATTATGCCGAATTTCGATCCTCCACGACCTAATGTTACGACTTCTGATAGTTATTAACATTCAAAATATAACGGATAAGGATTTAATTTGAATATGTCCCTTATAAGTAGGGATCGGATTTTAATGTAGGTATTTAAAAATTGCAAATACCTATTTAACAAAAAAATGTACGTCTTTATTTTCGTGAAAAATGTGGGAAATATACAGAAAAGTTTGGAATATTTTCAAGAATTTTCAAGCTTAAAATGAAAAAATTGGGTAGGCAGGTACATTTAAAATATTTAAAATGTGAAAATTCACTCTTTGAAATGATTTGAAACAACATGGAAGTTCAAGTTTTCGAACGTAAATCGACGACGATTTGGACGGAGCTCTAATATCAAATCCGGTGGGAGGGAGAAACTCCCTTGTTACAAGCATTACGTACCTACTCACAGTATAATAGTAGATACGTCTCCATTAAAATGTTCAGCTGGAAACTCGCGTAGATATCTAGCAATCAATTGTCTCTTTGTGACCAATATTCGTGGTATTTCTCACAAAAAATCACACAACAAATCAAGAATGAATTAACCACGCGACACAAAAAGAAAAACAAGCTCTACACAAAACATATAGTTTATTAATGCGTGCATTTCAGGGGAAGTCCCTTTAGATGAATAATTGTCTCGAATCCGAGTGGCGCCACCCTGTGGTGCCAGACCATGGTGGCGTTGGGAATTGTTCCAAAACTGAACAGCATTCAAGACTCTATGATCATCGACACCAAACTCAAAAATCCGAGTGGCGGCACACTGTGGTGCCAGTCTGGCACCATGGCGCCAGTCCATGGTTGCGTTGGGAAAGTCTGAGCTCAACAGGAAAAAAAACAAGCAAATCGGTTAAGAAATAACCACACCTCTTTCCCACTCAAAAAGCAAATTTCGAAAATCCGGCGACGTAGTGCACAAACTGTACAGTTTTCTGAGTCGAATAAAAATATTTTTAAAAAAATCGAACATCGCTTGAGAACTAAGCCCTGGGGAGCGCACAAGATTTTTTTCAAACACACATCTAGTCACACACACACACACACACACATACAGACATTCACCTACGGTTTGTCCGATGGATTTGGACTCAGGGTGGTCTGAAACGGATTTGTACGTTGTTCTTATTTTTCTCAGACGAGTGTTGTCCTCCTCCGACCCAGATCGAAAACAATAGGACGCCACCCTAGTGAGACGTCACTAGTGAGGGAGGTCTTAAAAAAATGGAAGCTCAAGTTCGTGTGGCGGTTTATGAGGTGGTTGCTCAGGTTCATTCCTTAAAAATCGAATTCCTACTTCTACTTCTATATATTGGCTAGAAACGAATATGTAAATACATACGAATCCGATTCCTAGTAATAAGTATGTTTTTTCTTAGTTTCATTTTATACCTATTCTGATTATGTTTGCAATCATGAGACATCCCTCTAATAGATAATTGCTTTGCTTACCGCCTTTTGAACCTCTACGTTGTTGGGATCATAGTTCACCATCCTCAACCCTTGATGCACCATCTTTTCAAGCTGTGGAGTGATCTCTACTGATTTGAATTTCCGGGGAGCCTGTGAAAATCATGAACACGTCAACACAATGTCAAGCAGTATGTCAGGTTCGAAAAGAGTAAGTAGCGTACATTTACCTCCATTCTTTAGATCTATTTATACGTCTAATAATATCGTTGATCTGAAATAAGGGTAGAACATAGTAGGAAATTGCCGTCATTCTTTGTGCACGCGTAAAACTTGGACAATCTACTAGTACCTACATCATTTCGAAAAGGAGAACCCTCATTTCATAGTACCTTTTTGTTGTAGATTTTACAGGAAATTTCACGGAATAATAATATTCCATCTCAAGAATTCTTGAATAAACAAAGGTGATCGCAAAATTGGCGCAGGTTTGTAGGTACCTGTACAAATTTTCATATAGATAGACCATAAAGCTGGGTTCACAAGGGAGTGCAAACCGCGTAAAGAGCGTACAACGTAAAGCCCATACAGGTTCGTGTAAAGACTCCAAAACGCGTCAAACCGTTCACATGAACAACAATGGCCCGGTATAGGCCTCGTTGAAGATTCATGATATCTTTACTTATCACTGTTATCATTGCCTCGGCCTGCGCAGAATCCGTAAAGCGAGTGCAACACGTCGAAATCAAGATTTTTTTAATACTGAATTTGTTGAACCTGATTAGCCAATCAAATTCAATTACCTACGTGTTTTCCACGTCCATGTGAACTCAGCTTAACTGGCAAGTAATACTAATAGGTGCCTGATGAGTAGAAAATTCAGTTCATTCAATTTAGCTTTACGTTTTGTAGTGGTTGAGGTTGGTCGAACGATGGTTGAAATCCTTGATAATTTGGTTGTTGTGCTTGACCAAACGATGGTTGATATCCTCTATAATTCGGTTGTTGTGTTTGACCAAACGCTGGTTGAGGCATAAACGGTGGTTGATATCCTCTGGCCGATTGCTGATAGCTTTGAAGATAGTCGTAATCTTCATAAGAAGCAGCTGGAGAAACCCCCAGTATAGCAGCAGTAATTACAACAATACCAATTGTTTTCATCTTGAAGTTGATTCCTATGAATGAACAGAGAAGAATACCTAATGTAAACAGTTCCAGTCATGAAGTATGACTTAAAAATCAAATTTACAAAGAAAACTTTTTGTAAGGAAATACCAGATTTTCAACGATTATTCACATGAAATCTTAAGAGTATACTCGTAGTTTGATGGGTTATTCATATAGCGAATTTCGAGCTGATTTTATTTTACTTAGGCACCTCCAATTTGCAATAATGCAAATGACTAACCGAATTACTGGGTTCTACAAGTACCAAAGGAAACCAACACAAAAAATATAGAGACACCGTTGAGAACCGGAGATTTTAGAGGAACTGAACGAAAGGAAGTAAAAGTGAAAGATGTGTAGATCATGATGAAAGTGACACTCAAAAATTTACATCTTCTGTCAATAAACCACTCGTTTTTAACTCTTGTGAATAACTTATTGTTCTTCGTTCTTATTAAGCTTCTTCTGGTCTTTGTTCCTACCCAAAATTTAGTGAGCCGATTTAGTGAATTGTTGGAAAAGATTTTTATAATACATAACTTTAAACTATCTATCCCGATTATTGGAAGTTGAACTGCTCGGCCCATAGGAATTGTTCGGCACAAAAAGTTCTACTTTCCTAATTAAATCATGCCTAAAGAGAAAAGTAGTGAAATAGTTCACTCAATTAACGTCAAAAAGGAGTCGATTTTTAACTTTGAAAATAAGAGCTCACCACTTCGATATTATTGATCCAGGAGCCAGAAGGAAAAATAAGGAAAGAAGGAAAAGCGAAAAAAGAAGTATAAAAAAATATGATGATAAAAAGAGTGTACTTAAAAAAATTATTACTTGTTCTTGGTAAATAATAATAATTAAAAAAATCAAATTCAATAACTTTCAAATGAAAGCGCGTCCTAATGGTCCTCCACGCCCATCTTCCACTTGCAACTCTTCTCCTTCAGCAATCAGATTCGATACAATGGCACACTGATTTTAGAACTCAACCCCCACCCCCAAATCAGGGAAAAACTAATTTTTAAAATAATAACTAGGTAACTTGAATACAACCTTGCAGATTTGGTAACAACATAAATGAAGTTTGAGAACTGAGAAGGAACTGTAGTTGAGGAATATCTTTAAAACACAAGTATTGGAGACCAATTTTATAATAATTTCGCGGAAAACCCCAATATAAAGTTTATACGCCACTGCCTTTGTTGCTACATCCTCTCTTCTGAGGACCTGCGATTGGTGAAGGATTGTTCAAGGAACCAGAGTGACGGATGATATCTTTGAGACGCGAAAGGTGCAAAGGTTATTATTATTAATGAAGATGAAACAAAGTATATACAATGATGATGCTAAATAGCGATTGTGGATTTCCCACCATGGCACTTTTGTAAACCCCCCCCCAAACCAACTAAATCCTGGCTACGGTGCTGTAATTGATATTTAGGCACAAATTTGGATTTTTTTCTGATTCAAATTATTCTAAAATATATTTCCAAACCTTTCAAAAATTACACTTCCACAAAAAATTCACATTTTGGAATCAATAAACATTTTTCAAATATTGCCTAGCGTAGGGTAACATAATTACAGAAAAGTGTTAAGCTTCAGGATTAGATTCAGAATACTCTAAAATGGGTTTCTAAGGACAACAATTGCAAGACTTTGCCTTCCAAAATGTTCAGCCCTTTGCATGCAACAGCTTCATTTTGTTCAAACATTCGTTAATTTCTCACGTAACAGAACTGGTGTTATGTTGAGTAGCTTCTCTCAAATAATGGTGATGGGAATTTATTGCAAATAAACTGTTTCTTTCAGTTATAATAATCATTGAATCATAAATATGCAAAATTTGAGATGCAAGATGTGTTAAAATTATTGGTTTGTGGAAATTCCAACTAAGTGATTTGTTCTAGAGTAATAAAGTAGAAACGATACATTGAGGCTTGGAACGATATGATAAATATCGTGAAGGTACGAGTAAATACGAGTGAATCATAGTGATTTAAAGAAATTACTGACTGAACTGCTACTGTCTGTCCAAACCCGTAGCGGCTGTGAGTTAAAGGGACAAATCAGGTAAAACTGCCAGTATGTGGCAACAAAGCGCGTTGACAGGTCATAACGACCCTACTTTCACTAAACTGGCTGACGTTAGCTCTCTTTTCGAGACTAGGGATTAGAGGGGCTCTGGAGCTCAACGTTGCCAAAAAGTTCAGGGACTCCAGGTAGTCCAGAGCCGCTGCAGGTTTGGACAGACCGTAGGTTGTACAGTAGGTACCTTAGGAAACTGACCCTGGAAATGTGGAGACCGTTGAAAACTGGAGATTTGGGGGGAACTGAACGAAAGCATGCAAAAATGAAACTTATAAATAGTGCTCGAAGTTGTATGAAAAAAGTTTACAACTCCTTCCAATGAACCACTCGTTTTATGGATCTAGTGAATAATTTATTGTTCTTTGTTCTTATGACGCAACACCTGGTTATTATACCCAAACGTTTCCCACCTACTTTTGTGAACTTATTGTTGTGAAAGATTTCTCACCTATTGGTTACCTCGATCGATGAGTGGCGAGGCGTCTACTAGTACTAGTCTTCGCCAGATTCTGCGGGGACAGAGGGCATACGAAGGAAAAATAATTTTCCCAAATTCCAGGAAACAGAAGTTCAAATTAGGGACAAATTCAAGTAGTTTCAGGCTTGAAAACGGCCAATCAGTGGTGGCCATCCCCGCCGGTTCGGCCCGTTCTGCAGGGTTCGCGGCCAATTTTTGTAGCAAAATAGAGTACTTACCAAGGTTTGTTTGTGGAGAGGGTAAGCTTTCTGGGCTTGGGATCACCTTAGACGCTCTCGTCTGATGCTGAAATTTACAGATTAATTCAAGATTTAAAAAAGTTGTATGTCGTTTAGTTTTTCGGATAGACACCTGGTAGTGGGTGGAGCATGATTTGGAAAGTGGGTAGTACCTATCAGTGTCGACAGGACAAGATGGCGGGAATGGAGAGGTTGACAACAGTCCATCATCTGTCGACGTAATCTACTCGATTAAAACACAACCTTTCGGAGCACGCAGGTATGATGATAAACTATTGCCAGTTAAAAATGGTCCTCCCTGTCCGCCCCTGAAAATAGTTTGTTGTGAAGGGGAGAGGAAGATCCTACATTCGCATTTCACCCTGTATTTCTACTTGAGAGATTTCCCTATAGTTCATTACCGTTATTTTTTAATCACAGTCATAATTGTTGCAACGTATAGGTAGACACTACCTTAGTGGGCAATACTCCTTCTTTAATTTTCATAGTGTTTAATAATTGTGCTTAGTATATATTGTGCTTTTACTGAAGGTTTTCTTTCATTTCAATTCAGGACAAAAGTCAACCAAGGTTACCTCAAGCCGGAGCGCTTTGGAGTCGATCATCATGGCCCGTCGATTGCCAAAGCCTGGAATTACTGGTTGAAAACATTTGAAAATTTCGTGACGATTGGAAGACAGGCAGAGAACTGTCTGAGGCCAGTAAGCAGGGATTACTTACTAATCACGTTTCCAGTTCAGTACTAATGCAATTATTGTGCTAGATGGAATTTGCGGTAAACCGCAAAATGATGCCATAAATTAGCGACAAGAAAGCAACAGCTGGGATTATCGATCAGTACATACAAGAGCTGCTCATTATTAGCAAATATTTTGAATTCAAGGCAGTCTCCGCTGATGAACATCGCTTTAGTTACGCCATGGCTTTTCGTCTGATAATATTCGATTAGGGCTATTTGAGAAGAACAAACTGAGTTTAACTGAGGTATCTAGATATGGCTCGGGCTTTGGAGTCTGCTGGGAAGCAATCTTCTTCATATACATCTGAGTCATATTCCGTTTTGAATGCTGCTGAAACCACCGTTGTTGATGATTCTGTAAGTTCACAGGATGTTTTGACAGTAGCAGCAACGAGAGGAAATTCAAAGAGGAAGAGTACTTTTTCTATTGGCATGCCAGGCATCGTAGTTAAATAATAATAATAGTTAAATGATTTGGGTTTATTGACGATTTCAAAAATGTATATTAATTATCTTGCCTTTCTTGGCTCCCATAAGCCAATTCAAATACGCCGATTCATTACGGTAACACAGGCTCACGAGTCCTATGTTGGCCCCTACAGTTGCGTATTCAGGTATATCTATATATTTATATCTATGGACCTGGTAAGACCGTTTGAGCTCATTCCCCCGGTCAACTTAAGGAGAAATTCACCCCATTTTATTGAGCAATTTTTTGAAGTCATACTTCTTTGTGCCCGTTAGACACATTGGGATGGGATGTTGGCCGAGAAACCGTGTCACGCTCAAAAGGAAGAACAAATTTTTAAGAACAATCGACGATTGTACGTTTTTGTATGCTTTTCCCCTCGAGGACCCCGTTTTTTGGACTCGTCCACGGATAGACCGCCGGCCTCCCCAACGGGACGTATTTTGAACTCTCCTAGTTTACGCGGCCGAAACATGTTGTTGTTTATATATTACGTACGGCTTTTTCTGTGAGTTTTTATAGAAATATAGTTTTATAATCGAAGTGAAAGTGTTCTGCGTAAAGTTCTTTCTACCTCCTACGCTTGTAGAGCTATCAAGACTTCTGTGGTACCTATAAGAATTACGTGGCTTGAGACGTGGCGCGCTGCAACCTATGGCACTAGCAGTAGACACTTTATCCGTCTATGGCATAATATCGTCTATGACCTATGGCACTAGCAGTAGACATCTATATCCTGTCTGTTTGTGTGCGTGAGTGGGTGTATGAGAATGGCCAAAGAAGTATAACTTCCACCGTCTGGTCCGACGCAGAGCCAGTATTTCAATAGATGGTTGTACTATCGGGGGCAAAATTAATTTCCGTTCTTCTCTGGAACGGATAGACCGATTTTCATTCTGCAAAACTTTTTGTGAATGGTATCACCAAAATTAGGTTTGTACATTCAGTTTCGATTTTTTTTTAATCGTCTTCCACGATGCGCTAAATTAATTTGTTCAAATTAGAACTTTTTTTGAAATGTCAGGTATCTCTATGACATAGAATTTTGCTCGCAGAATCCAAATCAGTTTCCAGATTCAAAATCGGATCAACAGATCGATCTGCTTATTCGAAATACAAATTGCAATAGAGACAAAATTAATGAGGGGGCGACTCTTTACCTGCCCTGTGCACGATTGCCGCTTCTCTTTCCCTCTGCCCCCAATATTATCCAGCTCATGGTTACTCCTACCAAGAAAGTGTTTCTGAGCAATGGGGAAGTCTTGATTTTAATTTCCCTTGTACTGCTGTAGAGAGGGATTCGTTCTTCGTCCTTGTTCAGTTACACAGAAATCCGTCGGAAATTAAATTAAGTATTCAATAAATAATAAGAGTCGAAATAGGAAGTCCTAAACGCATCAAGTCTCGGGGAAACCCCAGTACACGAGAGGGGACCTCCCCACACGACCCTAGGGTCACCTGGAGGGGCTCCCTGACCTATATAAGCGGCTTCTCTGCCCATTAGAGTCATTCCAGTAGTCGAAACCAGTTAAGCCTTAAAGCCTACCTATTTCGACTAATTTTAAACCAAGCGCTCACCTTTTTACTTTTCTAACTTTTCCCAAAAGTATATTCTTTTATTGTTGGTCTAGTACCTATACGAATTTCCAATCTAAATTCTGACTATCCCTCTTTGAAGTGCTTAGAAAGGATATCTGGAAAGGAGATCCCTGCCGTCCTGTTAGGCTTGTCTGCCCATTAATGTGACGTCTTCACATAGAGGCCTTTCTATTAATCGGCGTGACGTCTAATCAGGGCTTGGCATAAGGCGGTTGCTCCATAGCCGTCTTGGTGGGCATGTCATCAACCTAGAGTGACGTCTCTTAACGGAGGCCTGTCTTCTAGACAAGTTGAAGCCCACACAAGGCCTGGCTGGACAACCCAGGCTGCCGTCTAGATCTCTAGGCATGGCAAAACATTCCTAGAATGATATCCAACTGAAGCATCATGAGAGAGTTATAGAGAAGGAGGTGAGGGGAGGAAGATAGATACAAAAATCAATATAAAAGAATTTAGGGAGTTCAAGTAAATAGGAGTCAGAACACTAGAGATTTGCAGCTCAGGTATCGCAACTGATCAGCCTCAATCCTAACAGCATAAGGCCTCAGGTATCGCAAAGATGTAGAATAGTAAAGTCAAGTAACTAAACATAATATGAATATAAACACGAGAATATTCCAATATATATAATAATTGATTATTAATTCGTTCTCAGCACTATGGAGAGCAGTTTCAATTATTTTTGTTGTTTTCGTTTTGTTTTTCAAGTTTGCAGAACAAACTTCCTATTATTAAGAAGTTTGAATGGTGAGGAACAATTGTGAAGGAGTAGGAGACGCCGAGAAATGAGGAGTTGGAGGAAGGGAGTTAGTAAGTAAGTATTGTTTAGTTGTCAGTATCGTTCGCATAAATAAAGTCTCGCGAAGTATAAAACTGTGTCGCTCAGTGAATTATCGCCCTTTCTAGTTCTATAGGCCATGAGTAGTAGTGCGTGAAATTAAAAGTTGGTTCGCGGAAATATCTCGGAAAATTGTGTTTTTGCCGGCGGCAATGGTGTCGAATTTCGGACGGTACCCGATCGGGGAAAAATGGCGAAAGCTATAATAGATAGGAATAAATAGATAATGTTTGGAATAAAACCGTTTGATGGAACTAATTATTGAAACGGGGAATACCAAGTATGATTTTTGCTGGAGAAGGCCGAAGTCCTGGAAGCCATAACCGAGGAAGTCACTACGGAATACAAAATGTTCCATTCATACAGCATGAGTTGGTGAGCGAATTTTCAAAGAATGATTTTAACCGATTTTGTGGGTGATTCTTATAGGAAATTTCACGCTGATTCCGAATATACCATATATGTTCCTATGTTTAGGATGGTATTTCACACAAAAAACACGTTTTTTAGCGATTTTTGAAACTAAATTTTCAAAATTTGACCCTTTAGAGTACTCCAAAAATTCTGGCCAACGAACTCATCCTTACTTTTGATATGATTGACATTTTAATTTTTTTTTGGATTTTTTTATCTCGATCGTTTCGGGCAGATATCGTCTGTGACAGATATGTCGACTAGTGACACATTATGTCGGCACGGATGTCACTCTAAAGAAATTTTGAGGCCACCTCTGGTACCTCTCTGAAGTGCTCCCGGCGTTCGCCTTTTTTGACGAAAACGTTCCTCTGGAAACTATACAGAAGATGGCAGCAGCCTTGGCAACTGAAGGGCAAGAAGATGATCCTAAAATAATCAACTTCGACCACAGAGTGATTAAGGTCTTATCACTCGAAGACTTCATGACTCGTAACACTCTCAAGTTTTTCTCCATAACTGGACTCTCCCCTGTTTATCTGGAGTCTGAAGTAGCTACATAGGGTTCCAATACTGATTACCTACAAGTTAGGGATATTGTGAGTTCCGTGATGATGGTGAACGATAAAGCAGAGAGAGGAGATGCGCTGATGGAAGAACGCTACATGCGAAGGAAGAACAACATAAGCAATTCCTACTTTTGACCATCAACGAACTCCGAGAAAAGTTTCCTGACTCGATAAAATCCACTTTAATGGCATAATAATTTCTTTCTCCCAATGATCCTGTTCTTCTTTGCATTTTTTGTCCTAATTGGTGTAGTACAGTTCAAATAGAATTGCGTTTTTTATGAATTTATGAAAGAATGGCTTTTTTCACATCTCTTCCAACTTTACAACCTGGTAGCAACCCCTAAATTTAATTTTAGATTTTTGAAGAATTTTCCACATTTTTTTCTCACTAATGGATACACTTTCATGGGGTGTCCCCTTAGAAAAGAGAAAACAAAATTTTTAAGGCTATATAAGGCCTAATATATATATATATGGAAATATTTATATATAAATATACGCCTATATACATATGAAAAAGTGTTAAATTTCAGGAATCGTTTTAGAATGGTTTGAAACGGATTTCCATGAAAAAATTGTCAAAAATTTGCATTTAAAAAATTTTGAAGCCATTGCAATAGCTTCATTTTCTTCGAAAATTCGCTAACAAGAAAGACTTTGTCACACTGCTTACGTGAAGGCAAGGAGTCTCATTACACAATGCCTTGCGGGCGACTTGACAAACCGCCGAAAAAGGAAACCGCCGTAAACGGGATGTGGAATAGTTTCAGCAATATCAAAAGAAACTTCAAAAAGCCGTGATAACTGCCATCGATGTTTCGTTCCATGAAAGGAAGGGGGGAGGGGGGGGGGGGACTTGTGATGGAGAAATCCACTAAATTATCTAGGCGATCTGGAAAAATCCAAGATGTCGGGCTTGTCGATGGTGACCAGCAACACTTCTGTAGTGGGGATAGAAACCGAAACTTCATCCCTTATGAGTTGAACAGCAACAACAGGTCATCGATGAGAACACATGAGAATTGGTGCCAAGACCTGTACTCAAAAGTAATCCTAACAATGTGGATTAATCTATTCTAATTTATCAATCGAATTTTATTTTACGCTGAGAGAAGAGACCATTATTGTCTGTAGACTGAAAAACATCGATTTGTGAGACGATATTACACTGTCACCAGTGCCTACGCCAAAATTAATTTTTTGTGGGTGATTTTTTTACTGAGCTGATCTGATAGGCAGAACAACCACGCGATATCCACACTCTTCCGGAATTGTGACACGGCTCCTTCTCGATTAACTTAATTTAACCTATGGTCAAGAAGGGCAAGGGTTACAACGTTGCACTATCCTTAGAGGGGACCGATATGGCTGTACCCCCCACCACACCAGCTCTTCAGTAGCACAAAACCACATCGTCCCTGCCTCACCCACAACGAAACGGTTATACGGCAGTAATCATCACTGGAATGGTGGAACTGACGTTATTTGGTGTGCCCTTAGTTCAAATTAGCAGTGATTTATTTGGCGGTTCTAAGGGTTATTTGAATTATGGGGAGACGGTTCAGTGAAACGAATTAACTGGAATTTATAGTTTCGATAGTTTAGATATAAGGGAACATAATATTATTATGGATCGTGAGAAGAGCCCAGTAGTTTCTTAATACATTTTATTTCCATAGTTGATACATCGGTGATTTCCCAAAACTGTCACTACACCAGCAAATCGTAATAATCAACATCTGCGGTAAAATGATGAATCAGCAATAAAAACAAATTTATTTTCCATAATTATTATATGTATCATCATTTTGGAAAGCTCCAGAGTAATCACGTTTATGTTCTTCCTTCTTTTCGTGGTATTTCCTGTCTTCCCAATCCTTACTATATGAAGAATCATACGAAGACGAGCGAACCAATTTTGAATCAACTTTACAGACGTTTCCGGCACATGGCTTGTTACAAACCAGCCCCTGAGGATTGATCACATTTTGGGCGAGGAATGAAAAGAAACATTGTTGATTTGTTACAGGGTTCGTGTAGCTAACTCTGTAGGCATCCACCATTCTTCCACCTTGATGCTAAAAACAAATAAGAAGAGGAAAATTCATATTATATAGGCAGGTAAGTATTAATTTTTAGTCCACCGATCCTTTGGAGAAGGTACCCCTGGACTCCCGGAAAACAGTTAACATATTTTCGAGTAGGTACCTAACTGGGAAGGGTGAGTCTCGTTCTTAATTCCTTTTTTCTTGGATTGTTCATAAAGTTAAGTTTTAATGGTTTATCGAAGAAATTCGGACCTCACACGACGCACCTCAACAAACGGTCGAGTTATGTGAACTTGCCACTTAAAAACTATCAGAACTACGGGTTTTTGAAAAGTAAAAATTTCCTTTTAGTTCATATTGAAGCGCTCGGAGACCGAACCCACCTAAATAAACTGTTTAATTTTTCAAAATCTGCAAAAATGGCCTAAAAAATTATAATTTTGTAGGGTTAAAAAGGGTGTCAATTTTTCCGAACAAATTTGGTTTGGTTTCTGTTTGTACATTTAAAATCCTTACCGTACGTATAACTTCCTCGGTTGATGAAATTGTCAGAGATCGTGCAGGTTGAGCCCTAAATGGTCCCCTATAAATTTCAGCCTTGTCGGATCAATAGCAGGTAGAGCTCACGATCGTGTTGATGTTTGTCAGTTTAGAAAAAATATCAACACGATCGTAAATTTCTGGTTCAAGTCATTGAATACGAGGCCACGTCCAGTTGCATGAAGACTCTCTCTGAATTCACAAGTACATGAAGACTTCGTGCCTTGACATACTGAATTCATTATGACAGTTAGGGTAGGCAAGTAGGTACCAAGATGTATTCAACACAACGTAAAAGGAAGGAACTATCCTAAAAAAATTCGACTTTGTCAGTTATAGTATCCAAACAATGAGATCACACCAGTCTCTGTGTGTGTCTGCGAATTCTTACACACTCCATCTGACGTCGACGGAAGTTGAGGATTATGCAGATAAGGTCTCTTACTATCGTCATAGCTAATGTACCAATGGTAAGGTCTACGCAAGCTAAACGAAATAATTAATCTTAAAAGTAATTACCAATAATACTGTCTACAGACTATAAATATCAACATACCTTCTGAGTTCCCAGAACTTTGTCCAGCTTTATATTTGTGGCGTCATATTTCGCCTTCGCTAATGCTTTGCGTACCAAATCCTCAACGCTCGGGGTGATGTCCATTGGAAGATATTTCATTTTTCCATTGTTCTGTAAGTTTAATTAAACGAAGATTTATTATAATTAACCGATACTGATTTATATAAGACCATTTCAATCATGAAGCTAGAAAATTTGAAAGTATGTTGAGAATATAAGCAATTAATGTCTCACATACCATAATATTAGAGGTATGTTATGTTTTTCGATCATAGAAATTTGTTTCTGAAGGTAAACACAAATAATGAGATCGCGCTCGTATTGAAATAACTTTTTATAGGTACCCGTCTTTAAGTAACAATAATGATAAATTATTGTCGATATTCAGGTTTTTCATTTCATATGGCTCGAAATCAGGAAATCGACGGAAAAATTCGATAGAAAGTCTTTCTATAATGACGTCGAAGACTTTTCCGTCAATTTCGTATACTTGGAGAATGGAATTATTAGAAAATTCGCTTATGGTAAAGACAGTAACTTTTTTGGTTAAACTTACCACAGCGTTCATAGCACGTTGTCCCTTTGCGTGAACCGGAACCAATTTGAATACCAAAGGAGCCTTCTGTAATTTTAATCAAACGAAGATTTATTATAATTAACCGATACCAATTTATATAAGACAATTTCAATCATGAAGCTAGAAAATTTGAAAGTATGTTGAGAATGTCTCACATACCATAATATTAGAGGTATGTTATGTGCACAATTTTTCGATCATAGAAATTTATATGCCGGTATTTGTAATAATGAAACTATTGACTTAACCCACTGATTGTATTCCAGAGGTCTAAGAAATTTGTTTCTGAATGTAAACACAAATAATGAGATCTTATTAAAATAACATTTTATAGGTACCCATCTTTAAGTAACAATAATTATAAATTATTGTTGAGTTCTGAAACACACATTCAGGTTTTCATTTTATATTGCTCGAAATCAGGAAATCGACGGAAAAGTCAATAGAAAGTCTTTCTATGAGGACGTCGAAGATTTTTCCGTCAATTTTCTAGAAATGCATTCTCCGAGTTTCCAGTATCCACTTAGTGGATACTTGGAGAATGGAATTACTAGAAAATTCGCTTATGGTAAAGACAGTAACTTTTTTGGTTTTACTTACCACGGCGTTCATACCACGTTGTCCCTTTGCATGAACCGGAACCCATTTGAAGTTCAAAGGAGCCATTCTTGAACCATAATGTTGGTAATGGCGAGCGGTAACATATGAAATCACCACCAGAATTTGGACTACGATGCAACAATTCCGCACGCTGAAGGCCATGTCGACTGAGGGCAGAACCAGAGTACCATTACTCCCAAGGTTAATTGAAATTTTCGAATGATATCCATCAAATTTGCATTAAACATTGAGATAAATAACAAACTGTAATGGAATTTCGTACAACCATGTCCAAATTTATATAACTTATCAGAATACTCGTCTACAATAAACGTAGGGGCCAGGTCATCGCCCAGGAAAACCCCGAAGCCGCGGGTCAGCAACCACCTCTACTCTACCTCCCATAGACAAGGGGGTGAGGTAGAGGTAGTATAAAAGGGACTCATCTCAAGCCTAGGGGTAAGGATTCATTCCTTCGGCAATTCATAAACCTAGAAGTACCTGTGAAACCTGTGCTGTCCATTGCTTTACCTCTCTCCTAAAAATGAGGTAGATACGCAAAAACAACCTCACGAATTCTAGCCAGTAAATTCTGTCTTCTGAACCAAATATTTAAGTGACTAAGTGCATACCACTGGGCTGTCTTATAATATTTGGTAAAGGGACACAAGTGAACTAAAATTAAATTCTACACTTCTACTCTCTGCGCTGGACTGACTACTATTCAGTGAGTAGGTGTGTATCACTGGGCCGTCGCCCTGTAAAAATAGAACACGTAGAATATTCTATAGTTACCTTTACCGCGAGCGAAAAGAGACATTGGGGAGGGAGTCCAATATTTCTGACCAGGCAAATATTTGCTCAGGCGTCGAAATATTGGCTCTCAACCGATAAAGTTTTTTAAACACATTATCACAATTTTTGCACATCCCTCTGTTGAACATTTGACTAGGCCTAAGGCCGGACCATCGTATCCAACATAGGTATATAAGAAACTTGATAATCTTCCCAAGAGGAATTTTAAATACTATGTAGGCCAATATCCCTAGCAAAAGGGGGAAAGTAAAATAGTAGGCCAAACTAACTTCTCTACACAAACTATTTTGCATCGACAGAAACACAGAATTATAATAGCCAACAGGGGCAAATCTGAGGCGATTTAATACTCACTGTCAGCAGTGTCAACGAACAAAATGAATACTATTAAGGTTTGGTAAGGGAATATATCTATGATAAATATTGACGGTATCGCACTCAACAATTGAATTGAGAAGAATATTAATGTTATTAACTACCTAGCCATTAAGAATGTAGATTACAGGAAAACTTTGTCTATATTTATGGACTGCAAAAAAAGATATGAAATCACCATGCGTTAAAAATACTGTAGGGTCCACGCGCTCGCTCGAGCATCGAAGATCATTGGCCTATTATATACCTTTGGTCTCAATTTATATAGCAAAGTTAATGAACCGATTTAATGTTGGAATTCTTTCTAGTTAGGTTCCGCATATGAATGTCTAACTATATATCATAACGGCGTGGGCGGGGGTGGGTCGTATACTAACTCGAAATTCTGGGTGCCTATTATCACTATAGTCACAGTCATAGCAAAAGGCGCCACAAATTGTACAGCAAATATGGGAGTTAAATGTTAATGTAGGTAAATCGATGTTCTATCCAAAACCGGAAATCAGTCAAAACTGTTTCTGACAAAAACTACCGACAAAACTAGTTTTGACCACCATTGTTGCAGTCAAAACCCGAAATCAGGTGAAACTAAAGGCAATTTTATCTTGGGATTCCATTTCCCTCTATATAAAGACAACGTACAATGCACTAACACCGGACGAACCAGGCAAAACCCGACGTGAATATTTATTTAGACTTCTCAAACGTCTTTCGAACACAATCATGTTTATTTTATTGTATTCTATAAGGTTTCTATTATATGCTCCTTTTGTCATTTTTAGCTCTCATATAATATTTCAGCTTTATCTCACCATCTCAGCTTGCAGACGAGAGTCATGGCATCTCGCTTCATATACGCTTAATATGAGGCTTGATCATTATTGGGATTACATTTTAGGGTGGAGCAAATTTGGCGAAAAAAAAGTTTTTTCTCAA
>JAEMON010000008.1:12536461-12558754 GCA_030264115.1 Lygus lineolaris | reverse complement strand
AACAATTTTGGTTCCGCGTCTGTCTGTCGGTCTGTGGTCGATTTCTTGTCCCAGGCAGAACTATACGAAGTTATGTTCCAAATTTGATTAAATTTTCAAGGATTGTGTGGGTTAGCTCCGTGACGGTCCCCTATAAATTTCATCAACATCAGACAGACCACTAGTAGAGTGTGTGCATGCGCAAACGTGAATTTCCTAAAACTACAATTTCGCAGTTATCAATCGACCGATTTCGCTGAAATTCGGAGTGTAATTGAGGGCTGACTCCAAGACAATCACCTATGAATTGCGCCACAATCGGATGAGTGATGGCTATTGCGCATGAGCAAACATGAAATTTATTGTCAGGCATAACTCCGGAACTATTCTACCAATTCCGTTCAAATGTTCACTAACTGAATCTATACGTCCATGTTAGTAAAGTGAGGAAGCTATGTTGCCCACCCAACTTGGCAGATGTTTTTTATCTTGCTCGGTTTGGAACGTTTTAAATGAAAATACTTAGTAAACCAAAATATCAAGTAAAGCAGATCAATAAAGAATTATTAATAATCAAATTTCTGAGTTAGACTTTTTTACGGTATACATTTTTCAGTATCCAGTTTTCTAAACGAGTGGGAAGAGCCGGATCTTGTACCCTTAATAAGTGTAAGGAAAGGGGGTTGAGTTGATGTACAGGGTTGGGGTAGGCGAGGGATGGCTCAGACGGGTGTTGTGTTTCATGCGCGCCACGTCCCTCTACTGATTGCTCCCAGATAGGCCTCCTTGGGGCTTGATTCCCTTTTGGGTTTAAGTCCACACCCCCCCCCTGATGCTCCCAATCAGCTTTGCTTCTCCTTCCGACAGGCTCTCTCAGATAGCTCTTTCCTTCTCTGTTCCAACTTCCTCATGAATCAACCGCTCAACCGTCGCTTCCTCTTTCGATTTTCTCTCACAGACTCGCGGCGAAATCTGGTTTCTTTACCCCCTTTTAACCACCACGACCGTTCCAGACCTCGATAAAATGTAACCTTTCCTGAAATCCAATTTTTGCTTTATAGTCTGTCAAGTTGGACCACTTTCGAGAAGGTGAACAGTTGTTGTTCCTCAAGAAAATTGGTTCTGTCCTCGATCACAAATGATTGTTACAATGGACTCGCTCTCCACAATAAATGCATACTATTGTGCAGCTACTGTTTGGACTTTTGTCACCGTAGGCATGACATGATTGGAACAGAGTTGAAACTATGGTCATAATGAGCATAACAGCAGCCAGCTCGGACACTTCGACTCCCTACAGGCGCCTTGCATAGCCATACATGGCTTCTAAGACGAGATCGAGGACTCTCTATGCATTTCACCGCGATGTTGAAGAGAACCGGAATGAGAAGAGGAATATTTGATAATAACAAATTAAACTGAACCATAACCCTCGCAGTGGACACCGCAAACCGCGAGTTGGTCAAGCAAATCTTTAATTCAGCCGTTTGAATACTGCGTTCCTCTTTTCAGTGGTACACCGAACGCTTGGTGAATGAACTAGTTTTTTCTCCACTCGTCCATATATTTTTTTTTTTAAATAAAACATAATTATTATCAAACCGTGATCATTGGTAAACCGTGCAACGTTGGTAAATTGAATTATGATCAAATTAATATTCTTAGTACCTACATAAATTTGTTAAGCAGATAAGAAGATAATAGATAATGGTTTGCAGTTAGTCGAAAATTCGTCGTAGCAGAAAAGGGGCTCGTGGGGCCGTTGATTACGTTTCACTCCGCTTACGAAACCTATTTGTCCTCATCAATCCAAATAAACAAGATCAATCCTCCATCGGAGGAGTTTTATTTCCTAATTTATCTGGCGAAGCCCATTCCACCCGCGAGTTTCATTAGGCACTTCGGCACAGTAGCCCAGTTCCAAAGTTAATCGTTTCTCTGACCCAGGATGTTAACAGTAGGCAAAGCACATTGTATAACTAATACGCTAGGTCTATTTGTTTGTTTTTCTGTGACGGCTTGTGACTCGAACGGCTGTACTGATTTCCATGAAGTTTATTTGCAAAATGATTGGTAAGTTTCTGGCCGGGTTATAGGCAGCAGTAGATGTCTTACACCATCTTCCTTCATCGTGACGATCTTTGAGTATACTAGGGAAGATCGTGAAAGATTTTCTAATAGTTGCTCACCTCAACAATTCAAAACCAATTTATTCTCGAAAGCGACATGCCCATATTATGGTTTACCGATATGGCACACGATACCGGTCACAACGAAGTGGTGGTAACCCTCTTATTTACTTGCATGTTTTCAAAGTAATCCGTGGATTCTAGTTATTTGTTTGTTTTTATCCGCTTATTACTCCATACTATATTATTCCAATCATATCCCGCAACATAGTCAAACACAAAGTCAAGAGCCAAATTACGTTCGTTGTGGCTGTTGGCCAAGCAAATGACAGCCAAGTTCGACAAAGTTTGAAGAAGGAGTGATAATAACCCTCAGGAGCGTGCAGGCCTATAGGGAAAACATTTCTCTTATACCTACTAGGCGTATGAGAAAAATACTATGAAATTTCGAGGGTTTTGAAGAAAATTCCAATTTGAAGAAGATTCCATTCATGCATGAATTGATGAGCGAATTTTCGAAGAATAATTTTAACCGATTATGTGGGTGATTCTCATAGGAAATTTCACGCTGATTACGAATATACCATATTTATGTTCCTATGTTTGAGATGGTACCGTAAAACGGTACAACTATATGCCAGATAGGCAAATATGTGCCACCCGTGTTTTGTGGACGTCAATGCTCTCTACCAGCCAAGAGGATGGAGTTTGCAGTTCGCTACAATTTTGGTAGGTAGCGCTGGCATGTAGGGAACAGAAAACTGGCAAAGCAGGGTAATAAAGTAGTTACCAGTGTTTTCCGGCATTTTCTGACGTGACAGTGCATTTTGGTGTTTTGGTCATTAGGAAACAAGTCTCCTCCAGAGCTCATACTTCATCATACTTAAATTCAGGAATCAGGTCCGGTTATTTTTGTTGTACATGTCCGTAGGAACAAAATGCGTTTATCACCGTTATCAAATGTTGATTTGTTTACGTGCTGGAAAGATCTAACCAAAAAATTGGAACATTGGGGTACACGTACAACAATGTGCCAGCTATCAAGGGGACCAATCAGGCAAAAAACGACCCGTAAGAACGACCCTGAAATATTACCTGATGCTTTTCACGTACAACCAATCGTTGCTAGGGAAAAATAACATCCTCATTTTCCACCCCACAAAAATCATTCACCACTCGTTGGAAAGCTCTGAATTTTTTTATACATCCCACCACATCTCATCCTTCCAATTTCCCCCTCCTTCCAAATCCTTCAGAGGACTACTGGTACCTTCAGGTACCAGTGATAGGTACCTTCACAACTTATGAAGCACGCTAATAGAAGCATGTTCCATGTTTTTTGACGTTAGCCAGTAGGGATGAAGTAAAACTAACCGGGGGTGCATTGGGCTAACCCCCTGCCGAGGCGCGGAGTCCTGAGTTCTTCACAAGTTTTGTGAGTAACTTTTTGACATTTTAAATTTTACAGGTGTTTTTAATAAAAAATTTACAGTTGAATCCTTTTTTATTGATTTTTTTGTTCCTTGGTGGAGTGAAGTAAAAAAATAGAGAAAAAACAAAAAAAAAAATCAAATACAATTTTTTTGGGGGTTTTCTTGTTAATGAAAACTGTACACTGCTATGAAAGCTTGTGCAAGAATGGGCCACATTCGATATTTATTGCGTTTCAGAGGCAGAAAAATGAGTGACACATTGTTGTACCCTACCTAGGTACAAAAATGTGCCACTGAAACCCCCCCTCTCCGATGCAAATTATTAGGATTCTTAATACATGAATCGAAAGTTGTGGATATATAGGTATATCCAGTAAAATCCCCAGGGCTCTACGTGAATATTTGGGAGGAGATATGAATCAAAAAGTTCAAAAAGTGGCCCATAGTTGTACCGTTTTACGGTAATTCACACCAAAAAAATTAAGAACACGTTTTTTTAAAAACTATTTTTGGCTGTAAATTTCCAAATTGTGAACCCTTGGAGTAGTCCAAAAATTCCTTCCTTCTAATATTATTGAAATTTTGACAGTTTTTTGAATTTTTTAGCTCGATTCCAGGGTCAGATATTGTCTGGAGTGAAACACACACTCTTCATATAGAAGTGTTAAATTGCAGAAATCTTTTTAGAATGGTCTGAAACGGATGTCCATGAAGAAAATTTTCAAAAATTTGCATTACTAAAATTTTGAAGTCATTGACATAGCTTCATTTTTCGAAAATTCGCTACAACACCTCAAAACCATCAACCTGCCAAATTGTTTTTCAAAACAAAATTCATTTTTGCTAATTGGCCATCAGAACTATTGCTAACAGTTGGTAGCGATTAGTTCCGATACCTAGTCAATTAGCAAAAAATGAATTTTTTTAAAAAACAATTTGCCATTCACGAGCACCCACCAATACCAACTCGATACCAAAGACGATTTAAAAAAACCTCTGCAGCGGTTTTACGACATGTGGTCAGTGGATCTGACCCTAATGGTTGAATAATGAAGGTGGATAATAAATTAGTTCGGTACCTATCAGAATTTTTATTGAACTTTGGTTGTTAGAAACCCGCAATAACGTGATGTGGTTTCAGTACTGATGAGTTTAGGTAATTCGCTTATGGAAAATTAATGTTCATTAAAAACTGCACTAAAGAAAGAGAATTGATTATGTATGCTGTAAATTGCAATAAAAGAAGAGCTATACCAAAAGGCATCTTGTTGACGATGCAAATTATTCGGATATCTAGAAGAAGAGTAAAGTTGATGAAGGAACTTTATATTAATATAAAAAATAATACATTGCGCAAGGTTAAATTCAACCATAAACATTCATTTTTCCTTACATCCATAAAACTGCGATATACCCCTTTCAAAACTGTCGTAAAATAAAGGCTTGGACGTCCCCTGCGCGCTGGAGGGGAGAGACTAAACTAAAAAAAGACAACGATAAATAAAGACAAATAAAGACAAGACAAATAAGATAAATAAGACAATAAGATAAATTAAGACTAAACGAATCTGGGGTACTGAATCAGCAAAGATGAGGATTTGAGTAGACGGAGAAATATGCCTAAATACGTGCAACGTGATAATGTATTATGATAATTATTGCATAGTTTTCTAGTGTTGGACGGGATGCTGTGGGTTGTGTTGAAAAATAATTGTTGATTTTAATGCATTTCGAAAGAATTCCACAAGCATATTTTTACTCGACTCTGGTATCGAATAGAAAGTCAAATTATTCGAAAATCAAAAGTCAAATTTTTCCGCTCCGAATCCCCCCGTATTAATGGTACCTAATTCCCCATGGTATGCAATGCTGATGGGTTGATGTATTATCAATCTAAATAAAGTAATTCGTTGTTGTCTGTGGCTGTTGTTCGTTGTTGTTATGTGAAGTGTTTTGAACGTGATTCCCGAACTCAAGGACCGATCTAATTCAAACAATTCGCTGTTTTCTGTTTGTTCGTTCTTCCATCAAGCCTGAACTGAACTATCTAAATAAAATTTTTCGTTGTTTGTATGTTTCTCTGTTGCCAAATAACGTCGAAAGGACCGATTATGACAAGGAATGCCATGGTAGAGTCCCCCAAACCTACTCTTCCATCTTGGTCGAGGCAATTTCTAATGACCGCTCATTGTTTACAAAGTTCCGAAAGTACCATGCCCAGCCCTTTTTATAATGCGCATGCAGTGTATGCATGTATTCAGTGTTTATAATACACTAGGAAGATGGGAAATTTTACGCTCTTCCCAACGGTTTCCTCAAATTTGAATTTACTAGGTAAATTAAGAACGTTATTGATGTTCTAGTAACTTAAGGTCGAAAATACAATAAAAATCTTGGAAGTAAAAATAGATTTTTAAGCGGAGGGAAAAAAAATGTTAGAAGACATTTCTTGTTGGAAATTACGTTGTTGTCAAATCCGTGGGATAAGTACTTCACACCTTATTTGATAGACCCTATCTGTTATTCACCAGTTACCTATTTCTAATTTTTTTACGTAGATACGTAAGATAATCTATTTTAAAAGTTCAACTTTTTTTTGTTTAAGGAGGGGCGGATTATCGTGTCCCCCCGGGCCGGATTTTCTCTCGTCGGCCCAGCGGAGCCTCTCGTGTAGTGAGAACGGATTTGTTTGGTTGCTGGCCCTGTTGAATTCATTTGTATTCCTAGAGTTTGCTGTATAGGATTTTGGTACCGATCCGACCCAATTTGGTATATTATATTTTCAATAATGAATCTTTGGAGTTGAGTTTCATAAATTACGCTCATTGCTTATATATAGCTTCTGTATAAGGAAATGGAAAATCTACGATGTAACAAAGTCTCTCTCACACCCTATTATGTTGCTCTCTCCTACCATCAGAATATAATATTTATTGATTTCACATAGGACTTATTTTTCTTTCCGGAGAAAATCCTGGGGGGGGTAAAGTTTTGCGCCACGGAATCCCTCATCTTCGTCTTACTTTCTTTTTTTTCTTTTGGATCTCCTTACATCTGGATCAATGGCATGAGTGCGCCGTCTTCCAGCCCCAAGCAGCTATCTCCTACTGTTCACAGTGAACGTAATATGAGTTCTGATAAAATTGTGAACAGGTCATAACAAAATTAGTTGCAGTTAAAATTTCGCAGTTAAATTTCACTCTTTCTATCTTTTTTTTTCAATTGGCTTTAAAAAAAATTGGCTATAGGCAGTGCCTACATTGACTGGTTCTGACAAGCCGCCTCTGTACAAATCTCGTTCTTGGACGTGAACCGAACATTCAAGGTGAGGATGCTATCTGATTGTCGGGTTTCGGCCCCCAATTGAAATAAGTCAATTATTTGATTAATAATTTATTGCACTGACGTTTCACAAACAGAAATAACAACTATAGGATCAGATTTCCACAAAAAAAAAAACCATCTTACCACTTCTGAAGCATAAACCTAATTTGCTAATGCATCCTCAATGAAAAACTTTATTAAAACAATCCTAATTTAACAGTTAACATTCAAAAACAACTGAACAATCAACAATCAAGTGAAAAGTGATTACATTGATTAAAAAATGGATGCCGTAAATAATGAAACTACTTACTGCTGTTAATAATGAAATAATTAACTTGTTTCATTTGGGGGCCGATATCCGACAATCAGATAGCATCCACCAACTCTCTGCCGACTAATACATAAATAAGCATTTTTCAAGGTGAGGGTATTTGGCTATGTTAGTGATCACTTGGTGGTTGAGCTGCAAATACATTTTAGACTATTGATGGAAAATTTAAGTTAAGGCAAACAGACCAATCTCAGATGTTTTCAGCTACGTCAAAAACCTTTATGAGACAACATCTCGCGATGGAATATTCATTTCGCATGTTGACATCGAAGAGACAGAGATGATGTTTGGTCTCACCAAACATTAAGAGTAGAAACCCTTATAATCTGCTAACAGAAACTGGGTTTCATGAGCTTGGAAGGTAGGAATGTAATACTGAAACCCGTGGATTCCAGTCTCCAATAAAAGGAGAGGAATTAGACTGAGCGACCCCTCGGACTTTTAGATGAGAAAATATTCAACGGGAGGGTATCAGACGAATTGCGACCGCAGAGGGAGTTACTGGGGGCGGAGTGTTGTTTTGAATTCCAAACGCCAACTCTCGCTGTGGGACAATGAGCAAGCAGTGATCAACCGTTCAATTCATACTGAATCTGGAGGAGCGGGTGAATCAGCGAATTTCTCATCCACCGTTGAATTCTGCTCAGGCTGCTGGTGCTGGAACACTGTTCGATGCTGAAACACTATGTAGAAGCAATGTTGAGCCATACAGATACGCATCCACATTATCTTGCAGTATACTACAATGAGAGCTTGATTGTAGTTTTAATGAGCATTTTGTAAGTAAGCTAAAAATATCCACAATTTCCACCGACTCCAAAATACGAGGAAAGTCTCTCTATTCGGTTTTTTATATGGACAAATTTTTTTCAGAACATTTATTTTAAATCTTTAAGTTTGTTTTACGACGTATTTAACTAAAGCCCAGAATATCCCTGAGAATGTCGATAATTAAGAGCCATTGCAATAGCTTCATTTTCTTCGAAAATTCGCTAAAAAGGCGCCGAAGAAAAACAAAATTGGGGAGCCCCACAAAGCCCTAAAAAAAAGATTTCAATCGATCTGATTTTGTAAGGATATGATAACTTCTAACCATTTTATTTTACCAAAATTCTTTTAACAAAAATAAATGTTAAAAAAAAAAAAAATGTGTTAATAAATAAATTGTGTTAATTAATGTTAATTACCTAATTAATTGTGTTATAAATAATGTGTTAAAAATAAATGTTAAAAAAAATATTAAAAAATTTTTAACAAAAATTCTTGATTTCTAACCCAAAACGTAATCGAGGGTGAGAGGGGCTGGGGGGGGGGGGGGGGGGGGGGGGTTGCGCGCTAGGCCCTTATAGTCATTCGGTCGAGGGCCCCAGGTCTGGAACGACTCATAAATATTTGCGCAAACAATAAAATTCAGGATTCTACTTAGAACACTCGGAAACAGATTTCCAGAAGAGAACTCTCAATAATTGACTCCAGGGCTTGGGTATTCGTACATACCAATGTCTACAATGATTTTTAAAAAAAACTGTGTGGGCTTCTGTGGGTCCCTTGCTAGTCGGGAGCCCCCAGTTGGCTGCCCTGCTCGCCTCGGGGCAGGCCTGTATTCCATTCCTCTATCCTTTTCTGCTTGCTTATTTGAGTCAAAGGGTGAAGGAGATTTGAGTCAGGCCGTTCTGTGAATATTATAGAGCGTCTTTCGTCAACAAAGTAAAACTGTGTGCCGATGGCAAGTGGTTTATATTTGCTTGGGCTTCGGCCACCCGAAATTTTCCGAGCAAAACCCATCGCGTTCCGTCAACATCAAGATATGAAGCATCACATGGGAGTGGTCCCTATAGTGTTGGCACAAGTAATGTGATTTATACCTCTCCAAATGCGTCTCTCACTTAGGGAGACAGGCTTGGCACAGTGTTTTTATGGCTTTAGTTTCATCTCTTGTGGCGAGCGAACAGATAAACACGAATCCTACAACGGATCCTCGTATTTACTTTACCCTTTCTTTCCATTTACTTTTATTTTTCATCAAAGTAATACAGTAGACAACCCGAAAATGCAGGTGAGCAATTCAATAGGAATATTCCTAAATCAGATGTGCATTGAATTTTGATATGTTTCATTTTTCCTAATTCAAGGAGATTGGAAACAAAATATCTGTTGCGGAGCTTCAATGAAGCCGCTGGAAAGTAGTGAAGCTGCTTCACTACTTTCCTCACAAGCATATAGGGTCTCCACTTTACCTTTCATGTCCCATCGAGTTAAACCGTTTACCCGGGGGGTTGGAAAAAAGAAATCTCTCATGGTAGTTTTGCTGCCTTACTTTCCACGTGGGTTGGGTTGAGGGTGAGGATTAATGGGCTTCTCCTCGTTTTCATACGTGGTTGTATTTCGTACTTTCTTGCCGAGCGCTTTCGCTCTTGTTGAGCATCTTCAGGGCTAAAATTGTTTAAAGAGTAGTACAGGAAGGTAAGTATGTTACATGCTATTCTTAGTTCTATTTACAATGGTTACCTTTAAAACTAGACTGGCTTACCTATTAATAGTTGCCTATATGCATACATGTAGGAGGTCTTGATATTTATATGTTTTGGTGTGTCATTCCCTCGGCCTTCGGGTATATTCATTTTCTACTTCTGTCAGGTATCTAAGTATTTCCCACCCACGTAGAAACCTCTCAATTCTTGGCGTTGAACTGAAACATTACATTATTCAGAACCTGTGCATGCGCACGCACCTCCACAAAACGCACTGACGTCGTTAATTTTTAAATAAGAACCCTTAATGTTTATTGCAGATTCAAATTCTATATGAAATTCCATGGATACGTGTGGCTCGTAACTCATATTTTGAAGTTCGTGAAAAATGTGCGCAAACGGTAAAAAACATGTTTTGATTGTTTTTGTTTTGTTTGTAATCTGAATAGCTCTAGCTTTGGGGAATGGAATCAATTTAATATCCACAGAAAATACACTAGCCCTAAAATAAGAACCCAACTTTGATTATCGTCAATAAGATTTCGAACTTTATTGACGGTGATGAATATTTGGGCAACGATAATCCAGACATTTATGTGATATTATGGAGCTTTGTATGTACCAAACATTGGAGACGCAACAGGAAGCCACATCAATATTCTACTGGAACCATAAGTCGAACCACTCAGAAATGTAGGAGTAGGTATGCCGAATATGAATCATGAAATCTTTGAAACATCACCTCTTGAAACATCACCGTATCACTCAATTCATCGGTTGAGATGTCTTTCAAAACCACATTCTGGTGAACTCACTTGATAAAGTCAGTAATGTAGAAAAATCTTGTAGACAGATCTCTTGGCATCAAAACCACAGGAAACTTATTTCGGGCTGTTTGTAAGTAGGACGGTACTTGCAGTCATCCAATATAAAAAGTCTTAAAGATCCTCACGGCTTACGGCCATTCCCCACTTTCCCCTGATATATTAAATGTACTAAAACGAACGGCGGGGTGCGCCGTTCGTAAGACTGATGGCACAATTAAGGCTGGAATTCAAGACGGTCTCCGACATGGGACGTCTGAATTTCTTTCCTGGTTTATCAGGAAGGACACGAAGCTCATAAGGAAGAAACCATTTCTTTTTCCATTTCCCCTCTCGTGGAATGAATTCCTTCACGGTTGAGAACCGAGGGTGTTGATTTATGGTTTAGCTTAGCTGTATCACATGGAACATTCAAAGATAGATGAATCAGAAGTGGAACTCGCACTACCATTACCTAGACATTTTCATACTTATTTTTATGGTATATTCATAAGCTAGGCTACCTACAGAAATATCATTTCAGTAATTTATTATTCGTCTATTCTTGATAGTGTATTTCGATCGGAGATTATGTATTAAATGAAGGGCGAGAACAAAGAGGTCGTCAAAGTGATCCTGAAGAGGTGGTGTGGTTGCCGCTGAGAAGGAAAGGATCACAAATGTTGCGGGAGCACCCAACAAGAATTCAACGTGGGTTTCTAGCACGTGACAAGGATGAGCGATTCATCTCCTTTCTTACCAGCTGATGAGAATGAAAGGATCTTCCGTAATTCAATCGGTCAGGATAGAAATCCAACAGTCGGGATTGGATACGTCTTGGAGCTCTTTCTTACAATTCTTCCTTTATTAAATTTGCCGCTTTTTTTGTCGCTATATTTCTCCTGGTCCCCGCAAGCTAAATTTATGCCAACCACCTGTCGACAGTATTGTAGGAAAATTACAGAAATCACGTGGCACGAGAGAATTGATGATTCTTCTTCTCGTTGGTTTGTACTGTGTAACGAGTTGGAGGGTGGGTACCTACTAAAAAAGTAAAAAACTAAAAAAAGTAAAAGGCTTGTTCCAACTAAATGGTGAAGTTCAAATAATATTCAGTTTGGGAATGTACAATTTGAAAATTCTCAAGGTCAAAGTGAATTTCGATCTTCGGTTTGATCAATTAAAACATTCAAACTGTTGAACATTTTATAAGGAACAAACTCACAAAATGAGGTGTAAATATTCAAGTTGAATGCAACATGCCCTGGCAGTTGCAATAAGATTCCAAATCTTACCGGTATAGGTGAAGCTGCCTACAAGCCAACTGGAAAAGGCAGAGAATATTCGAGTTGAGTGTGCGCAGAAGGTTCAGTTGCATCTGAACCGCCGCTTTTTACAATAGACCTTACAAAAATACGGAACTTTGAAGAATCATAAATAGTATACAATAGGTACTAACTACTCACCCTCACGTACGAAAGAGTTCAGTGTTCGAAAAAAAGGTTTCAAGAAAGAAAGAAAATACAAATTCAATTGCAAGTACGAAAATTCGATTGCAAATTCGGATTGGAAATTTAGTCAAAACTCCGCACATCTTAGACAGCGGTTTTTCGAATTCCATATTTTCTACCCCTTAAAGATGGCTGACAGTAACGCCGAGGTTTGACACAACTAGACCCCAAAAGCGACTTATATACCGAATTAATTATGGTCAAAACTAAAGGGAAGGACTTTTTTTTTCAATCCGATTTCCGTATTCTATGAATGTTTTGATTCACAAAGTTCATTACCTACCTATTGGTAATTATAAACCAACATTTTTCAACAAATTGAAACCGCTTCTCATAAAGAAAATAGAATTTAAGAAATGAGTTTCCACATGATGTAAAACGAGTGCTGTCCTCTTCCGACTTGGATGGAAAAGATAAGGATGTCTTTCACTACTGAGGGGCGTCAAAAAAATATGTGAATGATATCAAGCACTTAGCCGTCATACTCTCAAGGTTGAAGGTCCTGAAGAGCCATTTTTTAGCGATTGATATGCTCAATCAGAGAACAATAAATGGCGAGGAACAGTTCTCCAATATTATACTTGTGCAGGAATATCATTAAGTAATTTTTCCATTACACTCAAAAAGGAACGTATGTAACTTCATACTTTCAAGAACTTTTCGTGATGCTTCCAAGCTTCCGAACCGTATAATTATGGCTGTAGCATACAACTGTAATGGATTCTAGAGCCAAGTAATGGATGGTCAAGGGGAGAGGCACGCCAACAATTATTCCAAGAGGCCAGGAAACTCATTAATAATGGAATGACCCCCCCCCCCCCCCCCCCCCCCCCCCCCCTACGAAGGAAAAGTCACTGGGCGGTTGCTGTCAGAAAAACCCGTACAATGTACTTAATATCCGTCTGAGCATGGGCCTTGGATCTGGGGCACACAACCTTAGTTGAATTCGTTGCCTAACGGAGGTTTTGACGAATGTTAGAAGCAAGTTATGAAAACGCTACAGAAACACATATATACATAAAATCCAACACGCAAAAAACCCAATATAATCCCCAAGTTCCAGCTTACGGGACCAATGGAGATGGAAGGAGATCATTTGGAACGAAATAGGATTTATAATAGGCAGGCATGGAAATAATCAACTGTTGTGTAACAATTTGCACCGATACAACGGAACGATGCATTTTATATCCGTCTGAGCTTGGACCTTGGATCTGACACCCTTCGTTGATATCGTTGCGTAACAAATGTAGGGGTAGGTAATTTATAAAAACTCTACAGAAAGACATACATAGAATCCAACACGCAAAAAAAATGTAATTCCTGATGACTTAAGATGGGAGGTGATCATTTGGAAAGAAGGAGGTTTTCTAATTGACAGGTTTAGAAATGATCAACTGTTGTGCAATGATTTGCACATTTATTTACGTTGGAAAAACTCTTATTTTAATATCTTTCAATATTGAAACATAACACTTCTCACACCTAGTTACCCCCCTCTAAAAGTGTCATGGTATGGACTATTCCGGTGAGGTCAACCCAGAAAATACCATCGACCCTCCAATTCGAAACTTGTGACCGCCACTATTTGCGGTTTTCGGCCGCTTGCCAAGATGTTGTAAAGCATAAATAACCCTTTAGCATGGCAGTATGATAGATTTATCCCTCAAGTTCGCACCCACCCCACCAGTAGTTCCGCAAAGGTGAGCACTATAACTATCACTTTGCAGAGTGTTGTCAAACGCAAAGGTCTAGCTTCTCAAACACTTCTCCCATCAGCTTAGGAATAGGTTCCTAAACACCAATTTCGATTGTTGCAAGCTTATAGTTATAATAAATTATTATTTACGGCGTCATTTTAGTGCATCGCACAAGTTGGTGAAAATTCATTTTCATGGTTGTCGGTTATCGCGAACGATTTCTCATAATACTGCTAAGGGTGGAAATGAAAACAAAATATAGCTAAGGAGCAATCCCGCATCAGTATTCATCCGGAATTGATGGAATTGGAATATTGGTGGGTAGATATGTTCATTTTAGTATCTACCAACCAAAAAAAAAAAAACCCCTCTAAAATCTATAAAATATATTAAGTTGAAGAACACGTAGAAAATCATATCTATAATACCCAGTACACTTAATTTCAACCAAATACAACATTTTGACAACCCAGCGGGGAATCAAACCTGGTCTCTTTCGCAACAAGCGCAGATACTCCGGTTGTTCAGTTTTGGCACTATTCACAGTTTGATAAGGTCAAGGGCCGCTCCGTTGTTGTTGATCGGTGGTTTGGTTAGCATGCCTAAGCCCCTCTCCATCCCTTATTATTATATCTCATCTCCTCCTTTTGATCCGTTTTCTCCTAAGCACTCTCGATTCTGCTCTCTGGGATGTACATCCGCCATCTTGCTTACCAAATCACCTCTTTTTCCTGTGCACATTTATATATCTATCAAGTTAAAATTCAACGATATTGGATCCGTGGTTCGACAATTCCTTGTACTTCATCACCATAGCACTGTGAAAATACCTCTGAAAATATCGGTGGATTGGCTGCTGGAAGTCTCCTGGGGCCCCCAGCATCATCTACGGCACGCACAACAGGTACCCACATTTTTCCTACCTTGATTTTTGAATTTACAATTTGTGCATGTCATATCTCCAGGGTTTATTATTTCGTGACGCTCAGATATTTATTCACGGGGCTATCTGGAATCACAACAGACCACCCATCGAACCTATAAATTAAAGTGCAGAATTCTGCGATTGTGTCAGCGACCTAATAACCATCTTGAAGCATCCTAATAATAACTTGTAACGGGTAATAACTTGTGATCAAGTTGTAATATCAGCGGAAGAGAGGAGGGAAGCGCAATGTCATATCATCAGTGGTTGAAAATAAAATTGGAGTAATGTACCAGACTGCGACAATAACAAGTTATCTTCCTTATCTTATTCTTCCAGTTATTTTATTATTCCATCATAATGTTTAATTAGAAAACTGAATCAGAAAATAAAATTTCTGGGTTTCCACTCATGTTATCAATATAATATGTATATTATCAACTGGTAGTTAGTAACGCAATTGCTTAACTTTTCAATTTATTGTGATGGAGAAAATTATCAACCATTGAGCACTATTATAAGCGATAGTGTAGTGATGTCATTATGCCCTAATATTTACGAACTCATGTTGACTGAATAAGAACAACGGTGAAATATTATTATACAACTCCAGAGCCGATTAGGAGTATCCCATTTTAAGAGCGATTGTTAGGTAGGAACAGGAGTTCGCTTCCTGATAAAAGTGGAGAGACTAGGACTTGAGGAAGTAGAACACTGTGAATTAAGGCCAATGAAACTGGATGGGTAATCTTCTTAACTCTCCAGATACAAATGCTTTACTCAGTCTCGTTTTTTAACATTTTTAGCAGTAGCTGCGCAAGAAAGCTGCCCCGAATATCACTTCTACGTAGTAATGTGTCTAGACGCGTCGTACACAAGCACCAATAATTGATTCACTGCTTGCCGTAATCCGACGCTTAGCAAGGCGACGTGCTTCGCGACCTCAAGAGACCAGTAAATAAGGCAGATTTTGCTTATCTCAAGCGGAGGACCGTAAAGGCCTTTATGGCCACCCCTCAGACCGATATGAGAAGGGGCTCTCTGTACGCGTATCACCACTGTCTGGCACCCGGAATAAAATCTCTGGGACGAGAAGCTAGGATACCACTCGCTCCGCATCAACCATTTACTCTTTCCATGCTAGCTGTATATGCAAATCTTCCCCTGGAATGGGAGCTATGACCCGCTTGGCATACATCCTCATCGTGCCAAGCACGCCAATTTGGGGAGGATGAAATAGTGCTAATTTCCTGATGTCATGTTTCTACCAAGTATAGGATACCGGTTGTACTTGCGAAAATGCATGATGTTTTCGTACATTTCACGATGCAAAAAGGCTGATGGGATGAATTCAACTACACCAGACTGGCGATGCGTAACTTTCTAAATAGCTGTAATAAGCGCATTGCGGAGCCATTCATGCTGAGGAATCACAACACTACTCTTCATTAATATAGTTAGTGCCACAAATCGGAAGAAATAATCTTAAATATCAGCAAAGAAGTCCAATCATTAGCAGAATTTCTATACGAAAGCTACCGGTTGAGAGACAGCTGTCACACCTCTATTCCAATAGATTTTTGATATTATGGTCCCCCATCCCCCACCATATAAAAGTGGGCTTGAGGTCTCCATGTCCAAACATTACAATTTTGAGAAAAGTGAAAAAAGGAATATCTCAGTTGTCTGGCAGTGGTGGACAGTATTTATTACAATGATACTGAACATCAATATCTACTAATGAAAATGTTTCGAGAAATTATAGAAGTGAGGAAGTTAGCAAACTGCCATGATCAATCCACGAACTCCTAGTTCGAAATGAATTTAATTTGCTGAGAGGCCAAAACCCAATCCCTGTGGCATTCGCATGATATTTATTTAATATGCTTTCTTGTAATTGAATTCCAGTCCACATGTGAATTCGCTGCCTCTGTTCTTGGAATTGAATCGTATTCATACACCAAAACATTTCAGGTTTCTCAATATTTCGTGAGTGAAATTCCCTTATTTCACCAGCCCTTATTCCAGCTTGAATAAAATCACAAGGCTCTAATACAGTTAACTCGTGCGTTGTACATGATGGATTGTTGTTCAATTGGTGTCAATAAGTTGTTCATACAATTATGTAACCTGACTTCATAAATTGAACAAAGAGTGTGTGCAGAAGGTTCTACGCAGCTAAAGTATTAGAATATTACCTTGGAACAGAATAATCATACTTCAAAAGAATGATGGACGAACTGAAAATAGCACGTTCTTTTATATTTGGAAATTCCTTTCTTCCTAGATGATATTTTCGTTTATATAAACAGAATTCCCTCTCCTTTGTAAAATCCACTTTTGCTTCTACTCTCCAGTTCCAATGGTAGCTTTTCATATAAGTATATTTCGGCATGAATGCAGTTCCCTCAGAGATAGAAGTGGTGGAAAAAGGTAAGTGCGTGCACAGCATACCTCAAAGGATTACGGAACGTCAAAGGATTATAAGACGGAAAAACCGGACCCGCGACGGACGTGGCGGGGAAAAATATTGTTCTTTTTTTACCAAGACGTAACCAGAAGAAAACCTGCCGTTTTTCTTATCATAGAGGGCCAACAAAGCCTTATAGCGAAGCTTTGCTCTTACGATCCTTGAACCAAAAGCAAATTGGATCCCTGGTACAAAGACGTGTGGAGGAGGCGGACACATATTGACAGATGTCGCAACAAAGGATCCTGAACAAAAACGCATATCGAGGTTGAGCCTGTAGTTGCCGTTCTGTAGCATGATACATTCCCAAAAGAAAACAGCTTGCGAGAATAAAGAAGAAAAAACGTGGTGCTGAAAAAAGTTCAGTAACTTTGTGTTAACTTCGCGCTCGAGGAGGGACGAACTTGTTTGAGAAAGAACGCTAGAGGTTTTACGTTGAATGGACCCAGTTGGAGAAGTTCCTGATTGGGTTCAAACACGAGAGAGAAGAATCCCAGAGCTATTGGAAAGCATCTCGACGAAGAGTAGGTAATCCATGGATTACATAAAAAAAAGAGATTAGATCATGATTTTAAAAAAATCATTCAAGTTGGGTGGGCAGATTAGCTTTCTCACATATAATAAAGAGGATGTAAAGGAGTAGCCGAATTTATGTCTACGGTGATGAATTTCAAGTTTACGCATGACCAGTAACAGGGTGCTGATTCAATCGCGACGAAATTCATAGGCAATTTTCTTGGTGGATGTCTCCAACTGCCCTTCGACTATGAGCGAAATCGGACTAGATGAAACAGAAAATTCGTTGTTCTTGGGCATGCACAGACGCTGCCGAT
This sequence comes from Lygus lineolaris, assembly GCA_030264115.1. Lineage (NCBI taxonomy): Eukaryota > Metazoa > Arthropoda > Insecta > Hemiptera > Miridae > Lygus > Lygus lineolaris. Next base: position 12,540,842 of record JAEMON010000008.1, on the reverse strand, counting down.
GCTCCGGCGGTGATGAAATCCATAGAGGAAACTTCGGAAGGGCTAACCCCACAGCCTTTGAAAATGTCATCGAAATCGGACCTCAACTTCGTTATTTCGGGGGCAAGGAAATGCCACAGACACACCGAAGGACCGATGCGGAACCCAAAATGTTCGGGAAGGTTTGAAATGCAAAAGGCAATTATAAATTTCGATTTTTGGGAAAAACATTTTGGACGAATGTAAGGCTTCGATATGTTGTCGAATCTTCGGTATGTTGTGAGGAAGCCATAGCTGAAGGCATCCAACAAGACTCAGTGAGCAAATTATTTAAAGAATCTCACTTCATTTCTGAATTATTATTTACGTTATTAGTTGTATATTTATTAGTTACCTAGTAGTTACCATTAGGTACCTATTATATTTTATATACTATTATTAGTTGTTATCAATTTTTGAATTATGAAATCCTTTCAGAATAGATGAGTAATAATTCTTGGTGCACCGCTAGTTACTGCACCTACTTGTGAAAAATGTAAAAAAACGAATTTTTGACATTTTGGAGCTATCCGGTTTCGATACCAAACGCCTCAATTTTGGATTCCTTTCCAGACAACAGCAAACAGAATGAACAGGTTATTTCGATGACAATCTCTCCTAATACAAATCCTATCACCTAATAAAATGCTATCACCTAAGTAAAAATGCTACCATTTGGAGGAGGAAATTAAGTTCCTTCAGACTTGAAAATATTATGTTCGTAAGTGCCTGTTTATCTTTCGTAATCTTTAAACGACTACAGAGCGAATTCCTAATTTCACGTTAGAGATAATAGAGTTTGTCAAACTTCAACCTATTTATCAAAGCCTCAAAACGTTTTTGGCATTCTCTGTCAAATCTTTGTTCAGCGCAGTCTGACATGTCGGTTATAGAGCCGTTGAAGAAAAGGCTATCGTGTCAAAACCCATTTGCAGCCTTTCTGTGGTAATAATGGGGATACACACGGCAGTTTATATTGTATCTCGCAGAAAATATCGACAGCTCAATTCCCGATGTGGTTCTTATCTGATGAATAGTTTGAATGCCTCTAGAATAGGTTATACGCTTTGTTCCTCTGCTATAACAAACACCCCCATTAAATTTACGACCGTTATGTAGAGCTTTATAACGCGTGGAATGAGGAACTGATGAATAATGATTCCAGAGATAAGCTGTGCTAAATATTCATGACTGCATAGCAGTGAACCAAATTTTATTCTTTGAATTTGATCACTTCTTTCGTTACAGATAAGGAAATAATTGCCACAAAGGTGATTAGCGATCGTATAGATTTTCAAAAGAATGGATTGGGCAACTCAAACAAGAGAGAACCCAAAACAACCTGCCATAAAAATTTGAATGATCTAAGGTGTCAGAGTGATGGTCAACGGTTTCCACGTTCAGCATTACGACTGATCTGATTGCGACGAGATTCATATGGACCTAGATTGCTAATAACAATTTTTTATTAAATTGTGGACTCTAACGAATTGACTCATGAGTCGTTAGAAAATTACGATGCCATTCAAACAAAGTACCACAATGTCGTACTTGATCAAATAATCAACAATAATAATATAAATTATTTGATTTGACGTAATTTTTTAATTTACAACAAAAAGTATCTATCATAAAATAAATTATGCTAATGAAGTTGTCATGTCATAACAAATATTCTCTTCATTTCATTTGAATTGGTTATACGAAATCCCATTCACTAATCGTCAGGGGCGTCTACGTAGAACCGTTTGCTTCAAAAAGCCGTTTAAAGGCTGAGATTGGGTCGAGCCGCCACAACCCGCTTCCCTAAACTGATTACAAACCGCCTTCCTCTTCCATCCACAAAAAAGGGGATGGGGGAGCCTTTTTGCTCTTCGGCTCGTCTCTCCCACGGAATCGCCTAATCGTGTTCACGCCCTTGTGCCCCACATTGTAATCTTCCCATTAAAACGAGCTGCCCAGAATACTGATAGTTACCATTGGAAATGCCTTTGATATTTTGCCAAATGAAATTTTCGAAGCCGAACTGATAGTTGTCTGGTAATAAGGCTCGGGACTATTATAATGCGCTAATGGCTACCTGTTTCTCTTCATGGTACTGAGCGAGTCTTGACAGCTGATAGTACTTCTGCCCAAAAAAATTTGCTACTTGTATTTAGTAACCATGAAGACGCTAGTGACTCGCAGACATGCCAGTAGTATGCAAAAATCGCTGAAATTTTGATGGCAGCTGTGGGTCCCCTTCTTCAGTTTGTAGCTTTTCGATCTAGAGACTTTGAAGACTGCACATGCGCGAGCCGTCGAAAGGCTAGCCATGTAACCCATGAATTACTACAGACAAGATGTTTATACTAATACATTTATTATTGAAGGTGTTTAGCATTAACACAACATTTATGTCAGAGAAGCATTGCTTGATTGTAGTAGGTGTCTACACATCCAAACAAATATTATGAAACACATGAACACCCCAAGGAAGCACTATGAGTATCTTTTAAGGCTTTTAAGATTACCGAGAAGTGACGATACTGGGAGCTCCCCATCAGTTGTCTCTTCCGATTGCAGCGAACTATTTTGGAAGCGAATCGGCTTACCTGAAGCACACCACGTAAAGCAGCAGCTCATCAAGCATGCAGCATGAGGTATGTCATACAAATAAGGACAAACTTCCAGAGGGATGTGTGAGTAGCGATCCGTGCACGAACGAACTGAAGAGTAGTGATAGCGGAATTGGTAAAGCTTAAATCTATCTGACTGTAAACTAAATACCTCATTTTCAAGAAATTTAACTCCGACACAATCGTAATCCCTGAATCTCATATGCACGCGAGGTTCAAACTACGGTTGGCCTCTCTCCAAACCCCTACAAGGAAAGTATAATTGCTTTAAAAGACAAACTTAACAAACAGTTTTCTTAACTGAATGTGGTGCTTTCATTCCATCCACTTAACAGTTAGGAGTTAACCCTATCCGATGTTCTGCAAAAAATCCTTCGCTCGTAAATTGTTGTCTGCGCTTCTCATGCAAATTTGGAAATAAATCACTGCGGTGTAAATCTATTTTTAATGACGCGTTTATGGGTTCAACCCGTCTAAATATTCTCCCTCTTTCTGAACAGTTTTGGATCCGTGTTTGTATGTGATCAATTCCGCAACCGACGCAAAACCATTACCTATACGAAATTATGGGTCATGCGCAAACTTGATTTGTTGTCATAGGCATAACTCAGGGACTATTCTACCGATTTCAGTAGAATTGTTACTAACTGATCATACAAGGTGTCAGAGAAAAATACGGCCAAACTTGAGGAATAGATTCTACAACTGATTTCCAATTAAAAAAAATGTCTCTAAGCAATTTCTTTATAACCCCTTTTTTTTCACTTTTAAGATTTTTTTCGTGTGTTGTCTCACTGAAATAACAATAACTTCCTAAATTTATTGTCTGTGAGAAGTAAAACAAATTGACGATACTGTTGAAAAGAGCATTGAATTTCCTATGACATAGCATACCACATACATTTTTCAATCCGTAACCAAACAGTCTTTTTTTAGTCCAAAGTTACAACTTGGTAGTTTTTAGTGTTTTTTGATAAAAATTCGTAGGAGATTTTCATTCATTTTCACTCTTTCTAACGGTATAGGTACTCAAATTCAAATTTATCCCGTAAATTGAGTGAGAAAAATGCGTTTAAATACTGAAAAACGCATTTTTCCGGGGAAATCGGGTATTTTAGGTTGTTTTACGGTTACCAATCGTTTGAGGTGGTAGGCATAGTTCCCATGTTATTTTTGACGCTGAATCGAATGGTCACATCCCCAAATAATCCTGATTGTCAAAAGGCTCATTTTGTGGCAAATATGGTCAAACTATGCACTATTTTGCCATAAAATGAGCTTGTTGAGAGTCAAAATTATTTGGGAGTGTGACCATTCGATTCACCGTCTAAAATAACATGGGAAACGATGCCTACCACCTCAAACCATGAGTAGCCGTAAAACACCCTAAAATACCCGATTTCCCCGAAAAAGGGCGTTTTTCGTATTTAAACCCATTTTTCTTACTCAATTTGAATTTGATTATATCATTAGAAAGCCAAGGGTTTCAAAATGTTTTAACCGAAGTATTTTCTCAAACAACACTAAAAACTCCCATGTTGGAAGTTTGGACTAAACAAAGACTAATTAGTTGCGGATTTAAAAAAGTTCCATTCATGCAGCATGAGTTGGTGAGCGAATTTTCAAAGAATAATTTTAACCGTGGGTGATTATTATAGGAAATTTTACGCTGATTCCGAATATACCATAAATAATATCGTAATATACATATTATGTTCCTATGTTTAGGATGGTATTTCACACCA
>JAEMON010000008.1:12507270-12517425 GCA_030264115.1 Lygus lineolaris | reverse complement strand
TGAGGAGTCGAGCGGTATGTAAATAGGAATTTTCCGACTTTATCCAAAATTTGAGATCGCGTTCATTTTTCTAGGCGCAATCTATCTTTGAATGTACGGACGGACCTCTCCGCTAATCCATTCGTCCTGGGATGATAAGGCGTTGATGTCACGTGCGATATCCTTAATTCCTTGCAAAACATCTTGAATTCATGCGACGTGAATTCGGGCCCGTTATCGGAAACCAGAACTTCAGGTAAAACCTAACCGGTTAAACAAGTCTTTAAGAGCGGCTATAGTGGCTTGAAAAGTCTACTACTCATTGGTATTTTTTCGAGCCACTTCGTCGACGCATCCACTATGATGAACCACATCATTCCCTGAAATGGTCCAGCGAAATCCAAATGCAACCGGAACCACGGCTGGGACGGTATATTCCATGAGTAGTGAGTAGATGGGAGCCTCTTCCGGTGCAGCTCTTGAGCCTTGGCACCGCAGACAACTCCCCACGTATCGTTCAAGTTCTCTTGTCTATTCCAGGCCACCACATATGAATTCGGGCTACAGATCTCATTGCTCTTGAACCAGGATGACCCAAATGCAACATTTTCAGGAAGTTCTCTTTGAGTTTCTCTGGAACAATAATCCTACCATTCCACAAAAGTATGCCCTCCTCCATTGACAATTCCTCTCGTTTTTCAAAATACGGATACAGATGTTTAGCAAATTTACAAGCCCTAACAAAATGCCCGATTTTACCGCAGTTCAAACATTCTTGTCCCTTTGCTGGACATTGCAATCCCGACTTGTGTTGTTCAAACCCACACCTGTCACATCGTTGCTCAATTCTTTTTCTTCGTTGCATCGAGGTCGGTCTCTTCTGTGTACCGTTTTCAGTGTGGCAAACCTTCCGATCCTCGGAATTTGAAAATTCTGAAAGTAAAACTTGCTGAGCCTGGGCCTTTTCCACGCGCCTGTTAACGCGGATGCTTCAACTTCCTGGAATGTAGCCTCATTTGTTTGGTGCAACCTAATCAATTCTTCCTGCCACTTTGAAGAGTTTATCCCTATCACTAACTGGTCTCGCAACGTTTCCTCCAGTGAAGTCCCGAACTCGCATGTTCCTGCTAACGTTCTCAAACCGTTGACGAACTTCGCTACATACTCCACTTCGCCCCTATTTCTCATTGCAAATTCCCGCCTCTCGGCAAATACACGTAGACTTTTCGTAGAACCGTCCTAGTACTTCCTTTAACAACTCTTTATAGGGAACTTCCTTTATATCCCTGGGTCGGAAATGATCCACTAAAATTTTAAATGGATTAGGGCCTACAGATGTCAGCAATAAGATCAAACGAGTCCTAGCATCGATGTTTCCTGTCAACTCTAATCTAGATATTCCTACTTCAAATCAATTTATATAATATGCCCAACGCTCTGCTTCTTCCTCATATTGTGGAAATTTGAAGTTTTGAACCCTAGCCGCCGAATTAGCATTAGACTCACGGAATGTTTCCTCTCTTCCATCCTGCTGTGAGTCTGATAGCTCCTCGTCGCTGGGCTTCTTTTTCCCACGCCTCTGTTTTGGCATCCTGTCCGCAGTGCCAATATAGAGACCCTAGTAGAATAATTGAACTCGGTTTGGTTCGAATCAAATCATAAACTGAACTTTTATTGTAATCACATAGAAACAGGTGAACGGCTTGTAAAGTTACGAACTTGTAACTATTATTCGGTAGTTGTTTCCCTACAATCTCCTACGTCTAACATCGATCAGAATGTACAGGCTGGGTGATATCAGCTTAATGACAGAGCCAACCGCTGCATAACCATAGTATATTTCATGGTAATAGGTAATATTATTATTATCATTATTTATAATTAAAAAAATAATATTATTATTGTTTTTTCACCGAATCCCATGATGACCATCACAGAAGAAAGGTGCTGGACGTGGTGGATAAACCATAGGCGATAACACTGACCACAACTCGCGGGTTGAATTTGAAAGTGGGAGTGTTTAAGTGAGATGAAAATCCCAGTGGAAGAACAACATTATGCAAACGATATTTAAGTAATTTCCCCACACAGCTCAACTTCCCACGCACTTGTCACACTTGTGAAAGCTACATACTACCTGGGGGCATCTACTTCCCATGAAGCAAAAGAGCAGACAAACTATGCGAGTTGAGTGGGGGTTTTACGGTGTAAAACCTGTCACAAACAACGTAGGTTTGGAATTAAAATTCTCCCTACAGGAGACAGCACCCTCTCCGGGAGAACACTCGACTTTAATGCTCCTTCCCCCATTACGTAGCGCTTATTTTATGCGTCTTCGCCCAACTACTCCCGGGAGGAACGAAAAATATTTTTGCAGGGATGAAACACCTATCAAGCCTGTTGTTGTTTCAGCGGTGAAACTTTATCCGCGGGGTGGTCTGTTGAGGGGAAGAATTTTTGACGGTTCTTCATGGAATCTGTGACGGCGCCACATCAGACAAAACTTTCCTCGAAGCGTAAAATCTCTAAAATTACCACCTCCTTTGTAACCCAACCCGCCCGCTAAATTTGTTTCAACGAAAACTGGTTGTTTGAAATTCGGTAAAAACAAAAACAGTTAAGGGGTTCTCTGTGGAACTTGCAAACAATTGTGAACTATGGGATAAAATAGAGTGATTTCTCGTTTTTGAAAACACCACCAGAAAGAATCCAGTAATAACTTCTCTCTTGTTTAAACGGTTGGGGAAAAATACGAATATTTACGAATACCGTAAACTTTCGATTACTTAACCAACGTCCGATTATCCAACAATTCGATTATCCATCACAAAAATCGACATTTCGGTTCCTTCCGATCGATTAACCAACCGTTGTGAACTCTTTGAGCTTAATCCAGACCTCCCCAGATTAACTTGGGGAGTTTAATCCAGCCTTTGGATCAAGATGTGCTTGAATATCTATGCAAAAAAAAAAAATCAATTTCACAAATCCCCTCCATTAGATTGATTTCATCGGCCATGACAGGTTAATGCAGGTGAGGTATATTTGGTTAGTTAATGTATGCAGTTTGATTTTTTCAAACCCGTCAAACACCTCGTTTGATTTGTTCATCTCTTGTTCTGTTGATCTCTACGACAGAAAATCATGTTTATGAGTGTGACTGGTGAGTAGAATATGTAAATACTTCTTACTGCAGAAGTGCGAAAACAGAGGTGCCTGTGGATCAGCAGTTCAGGACAATATAAGAATCGTTGGTGCTTGGGAAGTGTAGGCAGAATCAAACATACCTAGCAAATATGTAGGTATCTACCTACGTTCAATGGGCTTTTGAAACCACAATAAAACGTTTTTTTTTTGTTTTTTTTTAATAAACTGTATTTGAGTATCATCTTCTTTAGAAGAGTCATGGTAAATCTGTGTAGGTAGATAGGTACTTACTTGCCATGTTTGATTCATTCAACAATTCTCCCTAGATTCTACCAAACCAAGATTGTATTGCCTTGACCTCTAAATCCACACGCAAGACCCTTTTTGGACTTCTGCAATAAGTACTTCCATCGATGACACTGCCCAATACACACAAAAACACGAAATTACTGAAAGCAGGCATAATGAAAAAACTTCAATGTGCAATGCCAGAACGCTCCGACGCGTTTACGCGCGCGGCAGATTCACGCAAGACGCAGTCTAACAGCACTGAAAATCGGTCAGAAGTGCTTGGACCGTCGATTAAAATTTTTTATACCTGTCTACCATACTTAGTTTATCTGTGCTGGCAGCCACAACCAACTTCGTATCATGGTGAGTAAGTAACAGCATTCAACAAAAAATAATTCATTTCTTATATCACCATAACTGTTATTACATAAAAAGTAGGTACAACAACTATGAATAACTTTAATAATTTAAAATTTAAATATGAGTAGTGTAGGTAATATCGGATGCCAGAAGCAAGAAGACCCACTCTTACAAACTATAGAGATACCTACTAAAACCTTCAAGACCTCCCGGTCGTGCGGGAACTGTAGCTCTCTGCGCCGGGCGGTTAGTACCTGGTAAGTTTAGCACTTCTCGGACGTTACGCTTCGATCATTATACAACGTTGTTGCCATTGCGACTAGCAATAACGGTTTGATTACGATCATTAGAATCTACCTAAATGATATTTCTCAAAGTCAAATGTGTCTGTCTTTCTCTCCATCAATCAAGCTACAAAGATTTAGATAGTTTTTCCATGGGAACGGTGGCAAAGATATGGTATTATAGTTATATCCAGTATACACCTGGGGAAATCCCCGATCCCTGTTTTCAAATGGACCTTTTTTAAGAGAACTGAAAATTATTAAATTTTTCATCCGTAATTATAGAACTCAAGTTACAGACAACCACAAATGAACTAGCATCGAAGAATGTACCTATAGAAACGTGAAGGCAGATAACAGAAATTACAGACAATGTGCGAGTGCTATATTGTCCGCCCAAAATCCTGAAATGATGTCCCTTACGAGGCGACATGCGAAACCGATGGGATAAGTATCTACCATAAATTAAGAAGGTACCAATTCTACGATGGAACCCACACAACAACAATCAACAATCAACAATAAATTCAATGATTTTCAAGGAACAAAGAGCAACTCAGTACTTACTCGCATAATCCCCATGGGGTTCATAAAAATTGGCTGTAGTGGTAAGAGTGGCAACCGAATGGTGATGCCAAGAACGTTTATGGGGGTCATTTTGTGGCTCCCCTATGAATTTCTACGTGAATACCAAAAATTAAATGCCAGCAACATGACAAGGTTGGACTTCACGGCTCCACTATTTCCTGGCCAATGGTATTTCCTGGTTTGAGTGCTCAAATGTCATCCATTAATGATCGACGCGAGTGATCAAATTATTCCATTCCCCAATTAAGTATATTTGAAGGTATGGGTATGTTAGGGAGAAGCTCGTTTTATTGAACTCTGAGTGATTATTGAAGCAGAACGTCAAACTACCTTCGAGAACGGTGATGATCATATATTATACAGTCATATATTGTAGTTCCTGAGTCTACTAACATCAATGATAAATCTGAGGAAATAGGAGCGAAATAAGAGCAAAAAATGTTTGAGAAGAAGCTAAAAGGGACTAATAAGCCAACTCTAGGCCCAACAGTCGATACTAAGCCGGTTGGATGACCGCCAAAAGGGCCCCGACCTCCCCACATTCCCTGGGGTCTTTGGCAGTTTTACGTTGTCGACGTATTCAAATAGGAAACAACGAAAGATGCCTTGCCCTAAACCCAGGCTATAAGGCTGAAAATGAAACAGCCGATACCTAAACCAGATTGAGCTGCCAACCCAAAGCCAGCCTGTGTATATATATTTATACCAAGAGGTGGGTATAGAGTGAGGAGGAAAAGCACCGATCGCTTATTGGACGAGAAATGATTACATATTTTACTTTCAAATTTCTAGAAGGGATTTATAGGGGGTTGACTCCTGCAAGGTAAATTACACCCCATGCCTTTCTCTCAGCACGGTAAAACGTAATTTATAGCTGGATAAGTCTTCACGACAGCAGAAGCCCCAAAGTAATCAGAAGCTAACTCCTGAAATTTTAGGACTTTTCAATATAAAACGTCAGGCGAGATCATGCTTAGTGAACTAGATACTGTACATACTACTCTTTATAAGTGTACAACAGAGGGGGGGGGGGGGGAATAGGTATTTGAAAATTTTCCCTTTATAACATAAGTGTAAACTCCAAAATACAGAACACTTTCAAATCAACCTTACCGTATAATAGGTAATATTTCATTGAATTTTAGAAACTGAAAAATACGTAAATAGAGAAACAGGTACTTCCTTCGATTGAAACATTAGCACATAGCAGTAACAGCAACTGTTATCATCTTTCTTTATATTATATTACCTATTCCTCTTATATATTTATGTAGTACCTAAATGCCTATCTATTGTTGAGTGTATGTATGTCGGTCTGTTTGTTTATGACGGGTTGTGGCTCAAACGGTTGCACCGATTGACACGAGTTTTTTTGCGAAATTAAAGGAAAGTTTCTGGTCAGTAGTAACAGAATTCCCTCATCCTCTTCCTTCACCCTGAAACCGACACACAGTACGTATACCAAAAATGAACGTAGTCGAAGATCACACTAAATGTTCCCTTGTTCTGGTAAACAAAATGTCTCAGAATAATTAGGTACTGCTTATTGGTTGCTTCAAAGGTTCGAGATGTTTCAGACTATACATACATGGAAACACGACATGCATGTTTACCTCGTTGCTGACGCATGCAAAGGTTGTTAAACCGAATAATGCTTCGAGTATAAAATAAATCTTAATACTACCAAAAACAGCTATGCAAACGACGGCGTCTTTTCAGCGAATTTTCGAAGAAAATGTTTAACTTGGGCGAATTTGTGAATTTTCGAAGCATGTAACAGCTTTAAAAACTATCCGTACTAGCACGGGAAATCACCGAAGTTAGTAAAATTTACCAACGCAATATCAAGCCATGAATTTAAATTTTTTTAATGATCTTTTTATGGTCATGTCAATGACAGACCCTAATGATGAAATTATGAACATAGCAATGGAATAAGAACTCGAAAGATCGGCCTTAGAAAGTACCTAGTTCCGACAGATACTCAGAAAGTAGGAGTTTCATAATACAATAATGAGGTAATGCTTGTTCTTACTCTCAATGTTAAATAGGTCAAGTATTTCTTACATCAGGTGTTCAAAGTCATTAGTGTTTAAATACGTTTTTCTCATTCCAGGTTGGTTGACGCTATGCAATCGAGATTCAAACAGGTAATATAGGTTTTTCTATGTCAAACTATGACCCTTTAAATTGTGTTGTTCTTTGTACTTTGAACAGGGGAGAGTTTTAATGAGTTGTAAATAGCTCTTTCACTATTACAATGGTATCCGCCGCTTTGGTTGAGATCGTTAATTCCATCGTAAAACACGGAATTCAGACTGAAAATAAATTCAATGTACTGGAACCACCATTATCTAATAACGTTATTAATTACGTCAAAAAGCTGCAAATTACGGTTTATCATTTCCTTCTTAGCTCAGCCATGTGCAAAGATCTTATTGGTATGTGTATAGCAAGGACCTACTGTAACCATATCACCAGGTTGACGATCATTATTTCTCGAGTACAATGCCTTACTTACGTGTAGTTATTATTATCCGAGAGTTGTAGGTAATTCCTAACGTAAATAAGTAACTAAGGGAGCTTAAATAAGTAAACAAGGAACTCGAGTCGGCGAAACAAGAAAAAATTCCAATTGATCAGATGATATTTGAATGAGGATTTTGCCCAATCAGAATTATTTCCGATTCACTCTCCAGTGTCTGCTCTTTTTTCCGTTCAACCCTCAAGTCCTTGTTGGGAGCGAACGGATGGTCGCTTAGTTCTCGGCACGGTCGCATTCGATTCTAAAAATTAAAAAAAAATCGATGGAAACCTACCTTTTGGAAGTTTTTGAGCGAGGACTTTTTGAAAATGTAATCCCCCAGTTTCTACCCCTACCTTGGAGAAGACTGACAGAAACGGCAAGCTTCAGGGCACAACCAGACCCCAAATGGTACCTGTCTGCAGAATTTAATTAACTTTGGTACCTGGTAACTAAGCAAAGTGCCACGATGGCCGACGGCGTAAGCAAAATGGCACAATGAATGAAAAAGGCCATTTTCGGGAAAAAATTGAGGTCGATGAATGAGCGTGACGCTCAAATTGTTCCATATCGGCTACACTGTAAGGAGCTATCGGTTCGGATCCGGCAAAAAATAAGCTCCACTCCGAATTCATAGGAAATTTTGCACTGTTCCCGAATGTACCCCTTGTTCACATCTAAAATAGCTAATTAGCTGCAAAATCATCAAAAACCCTAGGAGTATCAAGTTTTTTACCACTGGAACCACCCGAATTGTTTAAGTAAATATGAGAAGTTGAACACCTTAGGGTTCTGCTTTGAATGAGAACAACGCCTGCTCACCAAGTCCGCGGTCATGATTTTTGGTGATTTTTCCAAACTTTTCATTTTTTACTTTTTTGAGTTCACGACAAAACATTTCCCAAGAAATAACCTCTCTGACATCTTTTAATGATTTCCCTGTTACGTTGATTAATATTTTCCGCCTTCGTCGAAATTAACTAATGCTTACCCTCTCATCTCGTATACGCAATTCTCTCATTATCCGTAATTTTCGGGGCTGTTTTCCACCAAGGGCGGGGCCGCAGGAAGTTATGAATGTCATCAACCGTCATTCATCATCCCCCATCTCCCGCGTATTACCCGTCATATCAGTAGGAGGGCGGTATTAAGGAAATTTGGTTCAGTTAATTGGAACATCTTAATTTTTGTCAAACGAGCATAATTTTTTGCTACCGTAGGTACCCTGCAAGGCAAAGATTTTTTGAATCGATAGTTACCTGATTACAAAAAGAATGTATGCAAGTAGATATGAACAACTAGATGATACTCCGTGAGATATAACTACAAAATATATCCTTTTTTATAGAAGAAAGAAATAAGAAGGTAAGTTTTGTAATAAATGAGTTATCAAGTTACTTGATGAGTTTATTGATAACAAATTTTCTTTCGTTCAGTCTAGTTATAGAAATATTTACTTTAATAAGCATAATTATTACGTTAATCAACATAAAGTAGTACCTGGTATGTGTCATTGATAGGTGGGGCTCTTCCCACTCTTCTGAGTCATATACATCGGCATCATTATGTGAAACCATCGTATATTGTACTATAAATAAGTCAAATTGTTGTTACCTGTTAGTTTAAATTGTATTGTATATCTACCTATTTATTGTTTGCTGTTTTTATCTTGTTAGCTTCAAGTACTTACAGTTATTATTTACCTAAGTTTTTACTTGCTTCATTTATTGTCCTTCCCTCCACCTTCGGAACCGATGAACTGAGTTTTGTAGTACGGAAAATGGTCACACCAGCCCATCAACTCTATGTAACGTAATCGGTAATAGACACTGTGTACTTATACGTAAGACATCACGAAACCACACAAATAGGTACATGATCTTCAAAAAATAAATTATTTACGATGATTTTAACACGAGGAGAATAATTCTACAATTATTGTAGGAGGAGAAAACATGAAGAGGATTAATTCTACATTAATCTGAACTTCTGTACCTCTATGCATGGTTTTTTTTTTGTAAGAATGCGAATACTTAAAGAGATTTATTATACCCTGGGTCATGGAAGGACATTCAAATAAACGGTGTAACTTAATCCTACGTTAAGTCGTTTGTAGCAAGTTGAACTCTTGTTTCGGTTAAAAGAGGAGGAGAGGGGAGGGGTCTTTTGTTAGACTATTCAAAGTATCAAAGTAAACAGAAGATGGTAAGGGGGTGGCGTTGGTGGGTTCGCAGTGACTTCCAGAAGACCGGAAGGCACCCATTCCTCTCCTCGAAATACTCTCCCATCACTGAACTGCATTACTCTTGCCAAGCCGGATTCTCTGGACGCCGCTACCCCCCCCCCCCCCCCCCCCCCCCCCCCCCCCCCCCCCCCCCCCCCAACCCTTCTAAGAGCCGCTCATTTAATTTGCATTCTACTTAGTCGGTGGTTTAGCCTCGAGAAAGATCCTGCGGAGCCTGAGAGGACTCAGATGTCTCAAAAGAGGGCCGGGGAATCGTTCTGTCAGGGTCCTTTGAGATTCACAAAACAACTCGCTACGTTGGCTCCGTATTTCACAACAGAGAATAAACTATAAAGTTTGTGAAGTAAAATGTATATTATTTTCCACTCACCACATTTTGAGAGAGTTTTGATTCAGCATTGTTGGCTGTGGATAAACTTTTCTTAACTAAGTGATTTTAAAATATAAATTTTACGAAAGAATCCCTTGATATCATGAAAGCAGATGTTCATTTGATCGCATAAAAAAGGAACAATAATTACTTTCCCCTGGAAGGTAGGTAATAATGAGATACCTGCTCCGACCTGCACCAGGCGGCCTGCTTATAAGCGGCTTGCAATACAGGTCGATTACATTAATACAGGGCAATGCAATAAGATCAGACACATTTTAGATTGTTCTGAAATCGTCAATTTTGAAGATATGGGGATGAACTGAAGTTGGGTGTGGCGCATAGCTTCCTCGTATCCATAACATGA
>JAEMON010000008.1:12485404-12497410 GCA_030264115.1 Lygus lineolaris | reverse complement strand
TAAAAGATCTACCTACTCGTAATTATACCCATAAGAAGGCGTATGAAGGCGCTTAGATTAAACCCATGGTGCAAGAATGACGGAAACTCGAACATCTGCACGGGAGCTCAGGGGTGCACCGACGACAGGTAGACTCAAGAAGCGTAAAAGCTGACCTTTGCTCCTGTCGGAATTAAGAGAGGAAGGTTTATTTAATATATTATTTCGCCTTGTTTTGGAGCAGAAGCAAGTTTGTTCACGAACTGCTGTTCTACTACTGCTCCCTCAAGCGTCAGCGGGACACTGATGGCCCAGTGCTTTCAATATTAAATGTATAATTTTTAGTTTTACCTATGGGAAGAAATATAAATAAACGATTTATTAAATAATATTATTTACAACCTACGTATTACATTTTCTTTTCGAATTGCTTCCAAACCCATCCACAATTGTGTAGATTTTGCCGATAATTATGAAAAGGTTGAATTTGGTTTGGAAAAGGTTGAATTTGTTTTGGAAAAAGTTGAATTTGACTTGAAAAAAGTTGAATTTGGTTTGGAAAAAGTTGATTTTGACTTGGAAAAAGTTGAATTTGACTTGTAAAAGGTTGAATTTGACTCGGAAAAGGTTGAATTTGACTTGGAAATGCTATATAAAGTCTACTGCAATACGTATCCAGTAGTCCAAGGGCCTGTAGGGAAAGCCCTTCAGAACAAGTGACAATCAATCATATTTATGTAATCATCACCAACCCGGGGTGGTGTGGCAATAGAAAGCTAGAGCCTCCTGTGTAGAGAGCTGATCACAATTCCACTACGTTCTACTTCATTCCAAAAACAGAGCGTAATGATAACGGTACAGATGAGACAGTTCATAAGCCGGAAAGCGGAAGGAAATGATTGATACATTACCGGCTCAAACACTCAGCAAGTTGATTTATAGGGCTCGCAGATTTAAAACCTCCTCTTCTCCACGCGGGGATGTTTTTCTATTTATCACTCCCGGGAAAAAGCAGTTCCACTAAATCTCCAGGTAATTATCATCATGGCACCCGGGACATGACTTACGGCTTTTACGATGAGGGCTCTGCCCCTCCGCTGTGCATTACGTTTCATAAATTTTCCCCCTTCCCTCTTTGTCTCTCTCGCTCTCATTCTCCTCATTTTATTCGGTTTAAAACTTTTTGTTCCACGGAAGAATCTCATGTTACGATTTTTGCCTCCATCCGGATTGTAGAGAAGATCGCGATCCTTTGCAAGATTAAGCGTGAAAATTGCTCCAGCAAACGGGGGTTGCTAGATTAATTTTGAGGTTTTATTTTGTATTTTCATTTTATTTTGTATGGGTATTGAATTCGAGTTCAAGAGTATTGATAGCGGAATCTTGTTCTGCTGCTCAAACTAAATCACTTCGGCGGACATGGGATCCATTAGAAAGCATATTCAAGGAGATATTAAACTAGTGGCGACGGCTATACATATACAAATGAATCAGATTAATTACCTCATGACGCGGATCCAAATGAATTGATGATTTGAGAAGCGAATTAAAGGCCTATTATACATGCAATGGCGAAAACTTGTTCTGGATAGGAAATAGAGATGCTATGGATAGCACATCATGAACCTTTGAAATATTCGCTGAAATATCTTGTTAAGCATTTTGAAGGGGTGTTAAGGCAAGTCCTGACGTCTCACGCCCCTCGGTCAATCAGGGACCGATCTTCTCAGATTTTCCAAACCCTTCTTGGGTAATTTTCTGTCATTTTATCCCAGATCGGATTAGTGTAATTGAGCAGGCGTTAGAAGACAAGCAGATATGATCTGGCATCTTTCTGGACGTAACTCAAGCGTTCGACAAATTTTGGCATGATGGGCTAAATTACAAACTCCGAAAAATGTTACTAGCAAAATATGCAGAATTACTACAATCTTACCTACAAGCCGTTAATTATTCGGAGTAAAGCATGAAAATGCCTACACAGAGCTCGAGTATTTCCGCCATCTAGGCATGACCTTGGACGCTAAGTCGAAGGCTCACGTAAAAAAAAAATAGGTAAATAAATAAATAAGGAAGGACTCACGTCAATGAACAGGCTGTCCAGTTGCTCGAAGTTGATGACTTACTCAGATGTCTGAAGGAATGGAGCCTCATGACCTGTGGAAGTGAGTGTGGGTATATTCGCGCGATAATTAATGAAATCCGTTCACTGAGAATTCAGAGAACATCCCATGAACGACAAATGCACTTCTAACTTTCAAAACCCTCAGGGGCTTGATTAAGTACCTTAGTTTTACTATGTTAGTTCTATTATTAGTTGAATACCTTAGCAAAATTGTGTAAGAGAAGAGAATATATCATGTTGTTACGTAATAAATCTAGTTGTAACTTGGTGGTGAAAACGATTTAAAAAAAAATTATTTCAGAAAAATCTCAAATGTCAAAAATGGTCGTGAGATTCCTATACATGTTAGTTCCTCAATGAGACCAACGAGGGTAGACCCGCGATTGAAGGTAGGTACCCACCGTCGAAAAACCCGTTTACCAATCATTATTAGCAAGAAGTTTTAGATTGGTTGAGTACAGTAAGCCGTAATAGATCAACTACTTATGATGTACTTCAAAACCGGGTTGGACGAGGGTTAGACGTTATGGCCTTAAAGGGTGGGGCACAGGGAAGAGACAATCATGTTTTATGTAGTCGAAAGGAGTGACTGTTGGAGGAAGGGAGGAAAGGCTATTGAATATGTTTGGGGCCGCCGGCCTCGGGGGAAACAGGATTGCATTGGAATCCCTTCTTATCCACTGAGCTGAACAAACCCTTCTCAATTCGAATCATTGCTCCACCACCTTCCGGCAATTCGTATTTGTTTCGAATTAGGTTTGTTGGCTGGAGCTGCAGTTTACTCCCCAGAATCGTTCATGTCTTGTGGTTGAGGCAAAGGCGAATAAAGGGTGTCGTAAACCAGACCAACCATACACGTCAGTAGCTTACTGTGGAGATAGATGTTTGAATTATGTAACTGCACGAATTTTTACACCTACAGCAAGTGGCGACTGCCACCTCTGGTCAAATAAATAATATCGCTCCCTCCTTCATTCCCCTTCTCCAATATATCTAACAGGTCACAAAATTGCAGTTGTATTCAAAATAACCCAAAAAAAAACATTAATATTGCAGAAAACTAGGAGGGGAGGAGCCTAGTTAAAGAATATTAAAATCGTTGCATACCAATAATCACGTTGTGAACAGATCTTGAAACTGACTTAAGCTGAAAGTAAGGTGGTCTTGAGGTCGGAAAGGTAATCCCGACGTAAGTGAAATTGAAGTTACCATTCAAGTTGGTTGGTGGACCCACCTACCAATCCATGTCAGTTAGGTGTTGACGTTCCAAAGAGATGGTCGGCTTGCCTCCGAAACGGTTGCTGTACGAGAGCATGGCGTGTGGGTCTTGTCGTTGGGCTACGATACGGATTATCATCGTGGTTAGGTAGCATAGGTACCCCTTGATAATGGTCACTATCTGCCGGACAACATCACCTTATAAAGAATTTATGAGTTTGATCACAAGAGAAATTCAGTAGTTGATGTTTTACTCTTATTTGGTTATCAAGGATGTAGTGCAAAAATATACAGAAATATGATGATCAAGGTGTCAAGCGATTTGAAATTCATGCCAACCAGAATAAAATACGAGTACATTCCGCGCATGTAGGCCCTTGTCAATTGCTTGGCGAAGAAAAGAGCCTAGTCAGGATTAGAAGGACCATCCTTCATCCTAGTTTAAATATAGTGAGCGTGGAATGCTGTCGCAGAAAAGGCGAGGGTGGCCGTGGAAGCGGAAGATAGCCAACGTAAGTCCACAATTCTGGAGCCAATGAGACACATGCATCACGGGACCGTACATGGCGTAACGGGAGAGAAGAGGGGCTAAGCCCTCCGTTAGGCTGCCTTGATGGATGGGGCCTTCTGCCATACCCCGGCGAGGCCTAACAGTTCTCGCTGCTTGCTCACAATGACAGTTTCACTTCGAAGAGCGATTTCCACCCTGGAGGTATTTCATGCTGGGTTTCATCACATAATGGTGACATCAATAGAAAGTTAGTTGAATGGGTCGAGTTTTTTAGATCACCAAAACAACTCTCGAGTGAAGCTAGTTTACAAAAGACAAGCAATCGAGAAAATTAGTAAAATTCAATGAAATACATAATTATTTATGGGCTCTTCAAGACCCTCTGAGCCATATTATTAGTGGATTTCTAATCGATATGAGCGATGCAGTTGCAGCGGATCCTCAAAGCAATAGAACAAGGACACACAATCTTGAGGTTGCTGAATGGAATCAAGTCAGGAGAGAACATTTTGTAGTCAAGACCCAGGAGACAGATTCTTGAATCATGTGGGTATAGGCCAGTCATTAGAAACACAAAAGGGGTGTCACTTGTGCAAAAGTTGATGTAGTAATTTTTATTTTTGGTACTTGTTAGTATGTATACTAGGAAGTAAATATGAAAAATGGTGATGCGAAAAATGTCGGGAAAACTTAAACAAGAAACTTTTGTTTTAGTTATTCTTTGATAATAATATATCTATATGGTGCTTCCTAGCGAAAAAGGTACTATACAAACTTGAAGAGCATTAAATTCTCCACCGAATGAGCACCATAACTTTTTAAATCGGTCAAGTGGTATGGTCAAATGACTGTTTATTTCAACTTTGTCAAAAAGTGGGATACAGCGTTTTTTAAATGTCTCTAGGTTGAAAGTGGGTCTCCCAATCAAAAAACTCGTCGAATGAAAGTTGTGGAGTACACTTCTCGAAATTAGCTTTCTTCCGAATTTCGGCTATTGGTAGGTACTATTTGCCTGAACCGTTTAAATCTTTATATTTTTTCAATCTTCACACTTCGGAAATAAATGTGTACCTACTTTTGAATGTTATGTAAAATGTCCATGTAGGTAAATCTATATACAATTACTTGACAAAATTTTAATTGAAATCATTGAAGAATATTAATAGAGAATCTTGATCGTAATGCAAAAATAAAAAGGACAATGATTATAAAATGTCTTCATCTTCGTCAAAGTCTTTTTGACGGTCTGGCTTCCTCTTCTACCAACCGCGGAGACGGGAGAAAAGATTCGTCCTCCGGCTCTTCTTGGGGCTCCACCAGCAGGTCAAAAAGCTTTTCATCGTCGTCAATGGATGGTGAAGGGGACACTTTGAAGACTGCAGTATAGAGTGCAAGCAGGCCCAGGAAGATGCAGACTTGCTAATAGTGAAAACAGCCATCTCCATGGCCAATGAGCACGATCAAGTGACAATAGTAGGAGAAGATGTTGATCTGCTGGTGCTGTTGACAGGGCTGGGGAAGCAGTGCAACAATTTGGTATTCCTGAAGCCTGGAAGAGGAATGTGATTCCTGTATGTGATGCTGTATGTGATTCCTTCTACTCAGTTAAATCATTCAGGTTTGACCAAGACAGCATCCCAGCATCCTCTTCATCCACTCGTTCACGGGTTGCGACACCACCTCTTCTATCTTTGCACAGGGCAAAATTAAGCTTGGCAGCAGGATTGCTGCTTCACGAGACCTTAAAGAGGTGTCTCGCAAATTCTTCAATGCCACGAGGTTCGTATGGGAGGGGGGGGGGGGGGGGCTGGAGCCAGTACAAACCACCAAGGATGTGGCACCCTTGTCATTGCTCAAGACCATTTCTTGCGTATGCAAGACAGGCTGAAGTGCTCTTCTATAGGCAAGCTGTGCGACAACGTCGCTCCACCATCAATTGACGACGAAGAAGAGCCTTTTAACCTGCTGCTGAAGCCTCAGGAAGAGCAGGAGGACGAATCTATTCTCCGGCCTCCACAGTTGGCAGAAGCGGAAGCCAGACCGTCAAAAAGACTTCGACGAAGATGAAGAAATTTTATAAGCATTGTCCTTTTTGTTTTTGCATTACGATCAGGATTCTCTATTAATATTCTTCAATGACTTCGCATTGTTTTGTTTAGAAAAATTTTGTCAATTAATTTAGATTTACCTACATGGACATTTTGTTCTCTGCAGTCTAACCAATGGGCTGTTGAACCCATAATTCGTTCGTCTAAATTCAGGAATAAATAGATCCGTACATCTGGTGTGATATGAAGGCACTTAGAAATTCATATTTTCGAGTAATGACAGAGCATCATACATATCGTTAATAGGTTTATGAACGAAAATAACGTCATTCACCATTCTCCTGTTGGCCAATGAGTTTAAATTAAAAACATCTAATAATCTTGAATCACTGAAGTGATGTCACATCAAGTGATGTCATCAGTGAATCACTGATGTGTCACATCAGTGAGAAAGAGGAGTCGAGGCTTACGGACTTCCTGCTCAACCCTCGTTTATCGGGAGCATTCTCTACGCGGAAGTGAAGCCTTCCATTACGCTATTATGAGAGTACATTCTATTCTTCTTGTATGTGGGTAGGTAGGTATATATGTACCTACACGTATGCGAATGCGTATGACTAGGGTAACCTTACACCTTTCATCTCTGCTGGAATGCCTAATATTACACACTATCGATTCTAGACGAGTTCGATTGGAGATGGAGGGGTGACAGCTTATGGCCTCTACCAAAAAAAAAACCTTGAGTGGAGGAAAATGCGGTCACGGTAGTTCTATGGCCTTCTTCTCTCTTCATGTATCTACATAGTCGTCAAGATTGTATTGGTACAAATACATAATATAGTAGTTAGCTGAAGAAAAATGTTACGACGTCTAAATATGCTCCAGAATGAAAATGATCAATATTACCAACAAAATTTGCGGGTACCTACCTACGAAAAAACAAAACTTCCCACTCGTTGGAACGATGAAACCCTACGTTTCATTGGAAAATTATTTTCCCCTCAAACGTAAACACTGAGGCCTTTGCCCTCCGTCCGATACCAACTTTTTATGTTCCAATTACGTCGGCCCCAAAACCTACACCAACTCTAGCCGCCTTGAGACCCCTTGGGTACCACCATTAAGGTAATTGGTCTGGGTCAAAAACGTCTCCCTTCTCTCCCCTAGAATTCCTGGGTTGCCTTCTCATTTCCAGCATAATTCAACGGATTTTATCCTGTGATTTACGATTAAGCGCCAGTGGACAGAACATTATCACTATCTCTTTTGCTCTTGCCCCCTGATGGATTATTCAACAACCCTTAACCAAAGCAAGCGAAACACTTTTCCTGAGACCTCACCTGTTATCTCGGGGTTTAAAAAACCACCCTCGGCCCAATTCGGAGGGCATTAGCATGAAATTGTAATTTCTTTGTATATTCAACTGTTTATATTAATGTCAAGAAGGAAGATTCCCTGGGCTATTTCTATTTTACCAGGACTTTATTCTCTCATCCCAGAACATTGCTTCTTTAAGTTTATAATATAATATAATATAATGAAAGTTTATCCTCCCTCTGGAACTAAGAATTCGATTCATTAAACAGTAGGTAATAAAGGCGTAACAAAGACGTACCTAACCAAGGTTTAACTATTTTTCCTCGGCCCCTCCTGATGTATAATTTTCCCTTCAATTCTTTCTTCGGTATTATTTCTCCTTTCTTAGATACTCGAGATCCCCTACGACATCCAAGAGGGATAGAGTCCAATGTAGTCCCGCTCTCCATTCCATCCTACATCTACTATGGGTTTAAAAAATAATAATCTATTAGGTAAAAAAATTAATAAACAGCGAGCCCAATGTAATTTTGGGAACAGCGGGCATTCATACTTTCGTTGATGGCGATGGGAATTTCCGTAGATTAGAATAATTCAACATTTTGAACTCTGTTTAAACTAATTGAAGATGCAAGCGTCGATTTCAACTACATAATATATAAATTCTGTCTAGTGAGTGGATTGAACTTGTGGAGTAACCTACCTGTTGATTAGAGAAACCCGCAATAATCTTCATGTATTCGTAATTATTCTGATGAACAGAAGGAACTCAGATCCATTCATCTAGATAATTAGATTAATCTTGAAAATGAAGTCGGTTAGAGTCCGTCGGAAACAGGACAATTTCCTTTACCAGGACTGCGATAATGAGGCGTTTATATCAAAGAATGGGAGTTTTCAATTACTGGAACGCTCCTCTACGACCTCACACAGCCCTCGTGAGACGAATAATTAATCTCAAGACGGTTCAATGGCGGGCTATGGTTAAAGTTAGTCAACTCAACCGGGCTCTTACTTCTATGACCCCTAACAGTTTGAAGAAGATGTGGAATGTCGTGGGGGAGGGGTCGGTTTGAGCTTTATTCCCTATATTATGGTAGACTCGACGATAAATTACGCCTTGGACGTCTAGCTTCATAATAGATATTGTTCAACACCAGAAGCCATTCGCCCAGAGCACTGCACCCGATGTTGCAAGACCCCATTCGACTCCGAACGTTATCAACCCCGGAGTGCTTGTTTAAAAAAGAACTCAAACTCTTGTAAAAAGTACAATATTACGACTAGATGAGTTCTGTTGCATACAAAAAGAAAAACAAAATGGGTGACCGGATATTATGAACTTTAAAAAAATCGGCCAATGATTTTATTGCCGGTATGCTGATAGCTACTAAATTTATATTTCGACAGTGAACCATTAGATTACGATCTATCACAGACGTACATCCGCAGAAGCTACTATTTATTAGATTATACCTATCGATCACTAACTTAAATTGCCACTATTCTGGCACAATCCCGATCAACGCTTCATAAAAACGATGAAGTGGTTCTGATGATTTATCAGCGACAATAACCAATTCTAGTGGATCGAAACCATATTATGAAAGGAACCTCAAGAACCTAAATGAAGGACTGCAAGGTATTTTAATAGCAGTGAGGAAGCGAAATCATTTTTCATGTTGATTTAATTGTCTAATGCTTGCTACGAGTATTTACTGTACGTAGTTCAATACCCTCAAGACAAAAACGCACCATGCCGTGAGCTTTCCTTCCTTCGCATTGACATAACCGTAGAACCTTTAATTGGGCGGAAAAGAAGACTGGATACTGCCAGATGAAAGATGAATGGCTTGTGTACACCGTGGTTACTTCACAGGAACCTGGCAGTAAAATCGGAATGCACGAGAACCTGAGTAGGGGTCGAAAAGGGGAAGAGAAAGAAGAAGGTCGGGGTAACGAATCTCCCAGGTGTTTGAGGCCTCAGGCGCGTGGCGGTGATTGCTTGGGCAGGATTTCACACCCTCCGGTTACCCCTGACACACTTCTTCCATTCGCACCCTCGTCCTCTCACCAGCTCTGCTCTCAAAGGCGTTTTCCTGCCTGTTTTTGATGGCCTCGTCCGGAATTGGAATCCTCCCCCTCGTGGGAACGTTCTTTCTGATTCGACCCACTCCGGACTGAGCAACCGTGACCAAGAATTTTGAAACTCGGCTGATGTTCCTAAAACTGAAGGAGATCTAAGATGACCGAGATGAAATAAAGATGTTCTTGCTGAAAGAAAATGTGGATCAATTCAGGGCTGAAGGGAATTCGGAAGTTGGTTTATTTTTACTACACTCATTGAAATATTGACCGAGGTTTATTTTTATTTGATTGAAGCCTAAAAAGGCTGCAAATTATTCCAAAACGGTTTACTAGTTTCCCCACACGGGGGACCGTTTATGAGGTTCCCTCCTGCGTTATCTGTTACATTGTTATTCTGGTGCATATTACCTGCAGTCCATGTCGTTTCTTCTGTACTAGGAGTATGAATAGGTAATTACCTGCTCAATCAACCTGAGGTATCCCGAAGTAGGCATGATTCCATCGCATAAGAATAATCACTAAATTAGCTTGAATGCCCAACTGTCGCACACAACATTGATATCCGATTCACCAGTTCATTCCTATTCCGAGATCAGTTCTTCCTTATTTCGTTTTTAATGATTCTTTATTTAAAATCCAAGAACCTCTACAGATTTTGCCATAATTCTTTAAGGTTCAAGTTTTGCGAAGTTTTCTAGCATCTGGCGGCTTCTATCATATCCGCAACCACCTGAGCCCTCTCCATCATCCTCAACCACGACGTTAATTCATGAACTCGTCCCTCTTCGAATGCTCCCATCGCCCTTCCCAAGAACATTCGAGAAACCGAAAGTTCGGAAACTAGAACACCCTGATCCCCTTTAGAAGAGTGAAAAGTAGGTTGAACCTAAATAATATACCAACATACTATCAATCTTCCTCACGACCTCTTCGAATGAGAACATCTAGAGTCGCATTCGAAGAACCCCGCACCAATGAACAACTGAATGGCTCCCTGCAACAAGGGCCTATCTACGTGTTTTGCTATTTTCCAGGAGAGCGAATTCAGCAGAGAAAATTGAAAATATTTTTTTTCGGAGGTGTTTTGCTTAATTTTTCACAGTAGCTGTCGTCTATGTGCATCAAAAAGCTTGTCAGATAAGCTGCGGGACCAAATATTGCTTCAAGTTAGTTTAAAGCATTTCGAAGCACAATTTCGAAGCAACAAGGGCGTATCTGCTGTCAGTTACGCCCTTGTTGCACGTAATGTGTATTACGGCTGCTCACCGTTTTCGGTTTTCACCCGATTATTGGCTATTTCATTGAACATATCTGATGGTAAATTAAATGAGGGATATGAAACCCCTCACAGAAAAATCCACGGGAATAGAAGAAGAAAAAAAACACCATATTCAGCAATTTCTTTATATTTTCTTCGAACAAATTTGGTAAAGTATAGAACGTTGTGAACAAAAGTAAACGCACGAGACCTTGTTGCACTCACCTCTGTTGGTGGAAGTTTCCCATGTTTGGAGAGATTTCTTAATGTTTTATAATGTTGCCCAGCATTCCGGCACTGTTTGCGAACGTTTCTTTTCCAATTTGATGTATTAAACTCGCGTTTCCGCCCTTTGTTCTGGTTGCGAAGGGTCGCGGGAAAAGCTCGAGAGGAGCGGCGTCAGCCATCGTTGGCAAGATACGCCCTTGTTGCCTCGCAAAATGTTCATCACTGCGAGGTACCGCCGTGTTTGTGAGCTGATTGAAGGGGTACCAACTTATCAAATGAAAATATCCCTGTTAACACCTGAAAGGGAAGGTTCCAAACTACCTTGTTGCACCGATAACTCATTATCAGTAAAATCTGTAGTTAGGCCCTTGTTGCAGGGAGCCATTCAACTATAGATACACAGGTAGAGCGACCAAAGTCCCGATCATCAAGCATAGAGTCTACATAGAGTAAGCCATGGAATTAGTTGAGCGAATTTGGGCCATGGGTTGTGGCGGTTTGACGATTTTCACATATTGGCGCATACGTACAGTTATACGACCTTTTCAAATGTGAATAAATTCATATGGGACGATAGGTAGAATCTACACTCGAACTAAGTACCATAAATATTTGAGCGAATTTGACTCATAACTTATGGACGTTCCTTCCATTTGATATAAATATGAGCGTGGGCAGTCTTTGATAACACTGGTCAAAATGCACCGAAATTCATATGCGACTACCAAAGCCCCAAACTACTATCAAAATTTGACCCATATCGCCCCACGGGTCGTGAGTTATAACTATAAGTAGTTCAACGTTCTTGACGTTTGCGTATGTGCAGTCCCGACTGGGTCTAAGGGTCAAAAACGGCTTTTTGGTATAAATTATAATCAAAGGACCATATTATGGCAAATTTGGTTACAATGATCGCTCATCAACTCATGCTGCATGACTGGTTTTTTAATATTACAGTTTAGTTTGCCGGTAAGTGCAGAATTAAGAACATC
Organism: Lygus lineolaris; assembly: GCA_030264115.1. NCBI lineage: Eukaryota > Metazoa > Arthropoda > Insecta > Hemiptera > Miridae > Lygus > Lygus lineolaris. The sequence goes on along the minus strand of JAEMON010000008.1, from coordinate 12,485,646 downwards.
ATCAGCTCACAAGAGGTCAAAAATGCAAACGCGCATTTCTTGAAACCCCTATATCTGAGTTAATAATTGACCTATTTCGCTCAAATTCGGGGAGTAGTTGGAGGGTGACAATTAATTTTGAAATGTCTTTCATGGCCATAACTCCGGAAAACTGCACTAATTTCGGTGAAATTTTCAGAGATTATACGTGGTAGCCCCTCGACATTCCCCTATTGGTGTTACGACACACCTCTGACCACTAG
>JAEMON010000008.1:12469977-12480326 GCA_030264115.1 Lygus lineolaris | reverse complement strand
TACGTCAGCCTACAATTATATACATATAGAAAAGTGTTCAATTTCAGGAATCGTTTTAGAATGGTCTGAAATGGATTTCCATGAAGAAAATTTTCAAAAATTTGCATTACGAAAATCTTGAAGCCATTGCAATAGCTTCATTTTCTTCGAAAATTCGCTAAAATCACAGTAACATTGACTAAGAATCATGGAAGACATTTAAAAAAAATTATATTTCAATTACAACAAAAATCATAAAGGTAACAAAGGCTTAGGAACATGAAAATCATTTTTAGAGAATCCCTTCCAGAAAAAAATTATTCATAGGGGAATGAAAGCTGGAAAAATTAGGAAGACCATAAGAAAATAATTGAGGAAAAAATCCAAAGGAAAAAATTAGGGAGAGCATTTCTTCTCTGAAACTACCACAAACCCGGCTACCCACTCAGGTCTGTAGGTTATTACGACGATTTATCTGAAAACAAGCAGCGTAGAGCGTCCTACATGACATGTACATGTACAAAAAGATACAAAAACCCAAGGGTTTGCGGTGCCCCACTGTTACGCCCAGAATCTTCGCGATTTTACGACCCATTCCCTCAAAACATACCTACATTATCAGGAAACTTTATCAAACCGAATTACCCTCTGCCCCAATAATTTAGTCAATAATCATAATGCATTCATAAATATACTCAAAATGATAATATATGGGTACAAAGAGATTGAAGCAATACAAGATGTTGTAATGTGAACACAGAAGGAGGTAAACTAATTGTTAGGCAGAAAGTCAATGAACTGGATGATCGAATTTCGAGTAACATGGTTAAGTAAGTAAACTATCTTAGTTTAGTTGGGGTGTGTGATCATGGGTTTTATATGATTAGACACTCGATTGCGTTTTATGGACAGTAGTAGAGGAGGCGGAACTTAAAATAAAATTCGCTGTTCTCCAGGATAATGGAGTCCACATTTAATTTAGTCCACTTACGAGTAATATGCGAAAAATGATCCCCGAGGTGGTCCTTTCAGGCTGCAGAATTAATAATTCGCCATGTTGAACAAGGCCAGCGTAGGAGGAAGCAGGTGCTACTAATGGTATCATCCAGCCTCGCTTCGGGTCAGAACCCCATTTCCACACCTGCGATGGGATCATTTACAATACAAAATCAACACCATCTCTGCGCCCTCCCCATGAATACATTTTCGCGGTCGGGACAAATATGGGCGACGAATTACAGAGAAAGATAAAATCAATCCCAGCGCTGATGGTGAAATGAATTCAATGGACATTCGTAATTGTGTGCAATTGTTTGTTCATGCAAAAGAGCTTAATTTCCGTATCTTTGCTTTTAAGGGAATATTATGGTGCGGTTGCTTTCCTGCATTACTGGACAGCCGTTTCACTGTAGGTAACACTTCCTTCCTTCAAAACTTTATTATTTTTAATGTTGTTATGCAGATCCTGTTTTGGCCATAAATAATGTGATACCATTAACAAATTTTCCTTACTTTTAATCATGATTCGTGTTTATCTAATTTCTGCAATAAAAATAGGCGTAATTAGTTTAGTCTGTGAAAAATACGCCGAAAACATTTGTAGGTGTATCAAGTGAGGAAAGTGGTGCGAAGATCCACACGAGATGTTTTATACGCTCTAATGTGGTTCCACCCCTGAAATGGGTTCCACCTGAAATCTAAAGAAGTAAAAATCTAAAGAAGTAAGATCGCGGAGGCCGCATTCCAACCATTTTACCTCTACATAGTTAGATTGGTGTATGAGTGGAAAGAATAAATAGGTAAATGCAATTATTCTGTGACCTACCTAATTTATTGAACAATCAAAAGTGAGAAAATTTCAAATTTAAATACCTATTCTTTAGTTGCGGGCCTGATAAACGTTTCGCTCGATGAAGGTAACCAAGGACGTCCTGAACTGCGAAGTTCTGTGGGTAAGTTGTGCTGTTTACTGGATGAATATCCTCTGATTCTTGGGTTACCGTTGTTCCACCTTAACCGCTCCAGTCTCTGATTGTTGCAATCTTATGATGGAAGAGGGAGTTTCGATCAGGATGACATCATTTATTTGGTAATGTTTGGGCAAAGCTTAAAGAAGTTATGAGGCAAAAGCTGTGGTACTCCTGGCTGCAAAGTCCCTCTCCAGGTCATCCTGGTGGCGAATATAATAGGGAGTTTCTAGTAGATCCGGTCTTCACAATAAGGCGACAGTGGGCAGCTAGAGCGAGCAACACGGATGCCTACCAAATTTGAGCAATTCAGACCGGATCCCGAAGTGACGTCAATATTCCTTGCCGTAACTGAAAGTGACGTGGGATCAGTGGGTAGTCGATCCGTCGGGTCTCCTGATTCCCGATCCGGCACTTGTACAAATACAAATTATTTTAGCATTTATTTTTCCATCTTATTCCATTCCATTTAACCAATTACCAATATAGAAGTTCACTCGTATATGTATAGTTCGTTGTATGTATATTCGTTCGAATGGCGTGACGTAATTTTTTCCAGCATTGAGGCCACTAACTCGTGCTGGACCAGAGAGATTTATTTGTAGCATTGTGAAAGCGAATGTGACCACCCTCTCTGAGTGCAGACAACGATATATCTCTTGAGCGTGACAGAAGTGTCATGTACGCACTTGGGGAGAGGGGAATAGTAATCGAGTTGATCACAGCGCACAGGCCTCAGGCGTTCAGATTCATTATTCTGGCCACGTTGAATAAAAACGAATCTGAAGCCAGTAGGGATCTTCTCTGTTTAAAATACTTTAGTAATTAGACGAAAAGGTGGGTGCCAATAAACGTCAACGGTAACTAATTTACGAAACGTGAATAAAGTTGAAACTTCTGGGTTGACTTTATTCAGCAAGTTGACACCCGGCAAAAAAGGCGTCGGCCGCCAATTCAAATCTTGTTAAACATGAGTGTAGGCTGTAATGGACGCTTGTCAAAACAGGGTCGAGCGTGCAGTTGGAATGTTTACAAACGAGATTGAAGCCTGATTAATTATGAACCATATCAAACCGATAGAGAGGCTACAGTTGGAACTTTGTCAAACCTGATTCAAAGATGCAGTTGAGACCTTATCAAAACATGGTTCATTCTGCACTGCAGATATATAGAACGTTTGCCAAATCAGGGTCGGGCCTGCACTTGGAACCTAGTGAAACAAGATTCTAGGCAGCAGTTGGAAAATTGTTGGTTTACCAACCTCTTCTTCACTTGCAAGTTTGGGTTGAAGAGCAAGAACAAATCATTGGAGAGATATGCTTTGTTTGAAGTGATCGTCGAAGCCATCAACCAAAGTAACCTGGGTGAAACTGAACCGCTCGGTTCGGTACTCTCATTTGCAAAAGTATCGGCTCGACCTGTAATTAGTATCATGAACAAAGAGGAACAGTCTAAGTGATTAGTTCGGAGCGTGTCCCCTCCCCCTCCACTGTCTGGAAAATTAGCGGGATGAAACCCAGTCGGGGTCATGATTTGCATGATATCAAATTTTGTAGTTAGGCTGCAGAGGATTTATTGTAATTAGGTTCCGCGACTAATCAGCGGGCTCTGCCCAGTGTGGTTCGAGAGGGTTCGAGACGTAATTTTGAAGCAGGGGTCAAAAACCGGGGTCGTTGAACTCAGGTACTTCCGGGGGTGGTGACCAATAAAAAGGGCTCCTAAATTGCCCATTTTAGGACCTACGGCGTATATATCTTCATTTTGTCCGCAATTAGGTATTGTAATAGAAGCTTTAACGCGTTCCTCATACTTAGGAGTCTTTAGATTTCCTTATAAGTCTTATAATAGTTTTCGCTGAAAGTGGGAACTTGTCAGGATCAGCTGCATATTTTTTGTACATCGGAAGACATAGTTTTTGATCTTCGAAACCTCAAGATCCAATCCAGCAAAGCATCCAAGCATCCAATCAGCCTTCGATAGAACTCATGGACCAGGTTGTATCTATGTGATACTTTATTTTACGTATACATACACGAGAAAATACCGACACTAATTCATTCCCCACGAACTAATTCCGCTCAAACTTGGAGGGTAGTTGGGCGTTGGCCTCCAGATAATCCCTTAAGAACTCCACAGCAATCGGATCATCGATAGCCAATGGCATATTTAAACTGAAAAAACATCAACGTAATGAGGTGAAAATTCCTGATTGTTGATGTAGGTATGTCAGTTTGGAAAAATATTAACACGATCGTGAACTTCTTGTTGTTGAATACGATGAAGTTATGTGTCACACCCATTTGCTTCAAATTTTCATTAAAAAATGAAGAAAATTTGTACCCAATGTACTTACAATAAATCAAAGGAAACAGGCCTACAATAATCAAATTAACAATTATTTGTGCTACTCTTCCCTTTGATCCAGCTTTCACTTAATAACGTGTTTTTGAAAAATTCGGGCCTAACACATAAATCCAGTGCACAAGTGATATCGAGGAAGTTGTCTTGAAACTCATCATTTGGATGAAATACGAGGAAGATAATAACGTGTAGCCATGGAGTTAACAAGACTGTATGAATTAGGTTTCAGATAAGGCAAGAAATCCTCAGGGGGTATCGTGTGCTTTGCCGCACGCGAGAGGCCGTTGTGTCCATTACGTCAAATATATCAACAAAATACTCACTGCTTGCTAAATTAATGAGAAAGTCTTGCTGCAATCTTCTCCAAGTCATCATGAACAATCTGTAAGAAACAAACACTAAGATTGAGATCGTACTATATTTGAAATATCCGATCAAAACACCGCCCGCAGGTACAAAGTAAGCGATTCAGAAACAAAACAGCTTGACACACAAATCACTTGGGGCAGCAATGTGGCGGAGGGCGCTCGGGATAGGGTTTGTTGTTGTCACACTACCAAGAAGACAAACGAATCAGTAAAGTATCATCGTATTTCTGACAAAAATATTACCTACTTTAATAGCTTGAAATTCGGCTGACTTTGGCCATTGTTTGAAAACTAGGTATCCTCAAAAATTTATGGGTCGAACATCCGTAACACTGCTGGGTCAAGGATCCCAATCAGAGGTTGCAACGAATTATTCTCACTGCTCAGCTCCAAGATGAAGAAAACTAGGAAAATTTATTATGAATCGAGAGCCTGAGTCCTAACGAAAAGAATGGTATCAAGGAATTTAGCCTTACCTGAACCGCTGATTGTTGATTCAAAACTTCAAAAGAACTCGAGGGGACGAAAACACAGTTATGACACCAAAATCACAAGCCTGATTCGCCACGCCTCTGATAGAACTCATGTTGAAATGTCCGTAGACATAGGAATTGGCAATGGGTCAAACATCCCTAGTCTACTTACCTACCTAGTTTTCACTTGACCTGCTCACACAGTAGGTGCCTACCTATTTGCGTGATGTAAATGTAAACAAAACTACCTCGTATGAAGAATAGGTATTCAATTTATGCATTGATCGGATGAAGTATTATAGAAAAGTGATTTGAAGAAGAACACAATTTTGCGGGTTGGACCGTAGGAGTCGAAGTTGACCTGTTATTTTGGCCTTCTATATCTATAGTATATATATCTCATATGACATTAAAGTATCAATTTCCCGACAAGAATGCGATTTCAATTGCTATTTGAAGTAAGAAAAGAAAGCACAAAGCGTTAAAGTTGGGTGATGATAGTCACCATACTCGAAAAGAGAGAAAGATAATTTCACTAGGGAAAACATCCCTTCTCAAACTCGGAACAGAACGAAATTGACAAACCATTTGATGGTGTTGAGACCGTAGGATAGGTACACTTACCTACTACAAAACAATTAATAGTCAGGTGAATTCAATACAAAAGGAGTGAAAAAAGTGTTTTATTGCAAAATAATATCGAAGGACTATTCAGCGACGGTTGATCTTTGGTAAACCCTGTTTTCAGTATTATCACTACCACTCTCAGCATACAATTTTCTGTGAAGAAAAAGGTTTTCGAAATTCTTCTAGAAACTATTTTGCTAGAAGGCTATTTCGCTCCACTGTGGGGCATTTGAGTTTTGTCATCATTTGGGATTACGGGAATTCGTCGTTTTACTCAAAAGGAGCTGACATTTGAATTTTGGAATTCAAAATAAGGTTTCTCTAAAAAAAAGTGACGATGTTCTTGAACAATTGGCCACCGCTATGCCAACGGCAAGGTAGAGAATGTAATCAACGTGGACACAAATAGCAAACTTGTTCCCATTCCATTCCAGCCCGAATCGTCCTGAAAAAGGAAATTGGTATAAGAGCTAACCAATGGAAAGTCATTTTTCGCCCACTTCAGCGAGCAGCTTCACCCCAGCAAAATAAAATAAGTTTCTGTAATTTGCTCGGTGTGGGAGCTTAATTGAAGTTGAGGTAATGCCGAGAACTCCAGAGCATGATGAAAAACTGTTAGCCAGAGGGAGGCCAAATGAAACCGTTCAAAGGTTGAAGGGGAGAGGGAACGGAAGCACGGAAGTCTGAAAAATTGAGCCTGTTTAAGAACCTCACGAACTTTTCCGAGAAAATGACAACATTTGTGAGGTTTTTCTTCCCCCGCAAACGGGGATTGTAGGAACCCTCTTACCGTTAACATCATTAGAGTGGAATGTACTCAGAGAGAATTTTAACGAGAAAAAATCTCTCAGAGGTAGGCGATACTTTCATTTGTGTATTTTTTCCCCCGATGGAGTTTGAGAGAGCTTGATTAAATTAAGATGACATATATATGTTAGTTCTTAAAAGTGCGATGACTTACAAATTTGTTCCTAATTTCTCATATCAAAAAAAAATTAAGTAACAATGGTTTTGTACAAGCTTTACCTCTGGATACGAAAAACAGTGAAAACATAGGGTAGGAAAGTACCCAATTGGGAAGGATACCCTTACCTACTTTTTATTTTACTTCCTTGCTACCTAGCGCAAATAGAAAGCTATTCGTGCTGGAAGTAAAACGCTGCAAATTATTAGACAACGGTTTATTATATTCTGTATAGATCGCCCATCTACAAACATCCTATTGACATGAAATACCCACCCACCGCGAGGTTCACAATCATCTCTTGGCGACAATGAGTAGGTACCTTCTTGTAATTATTATTATCGGAGAGTTGTATCATTCATTCTTAATGAAATTCAGTAACTAAAGAAGCAAGGAAGCTTCTGAAAGTAAACAACAAACTTGGTTTGGTGGAATCGAAAGAAAGTTGCATTTGAACAGCTGATATTTGAACGGAGATTTTGCCTACTCGGGAAGAATAGAGATTCACACTCGTGTTTCTGCTCTTTTCTTCATTCAACCCTTAAGGGGCCAATTTTCGTCCGATTTTGATGCAGTTTGCGGCATTCTTCTTGTAATTCAATTCTCTAGGGAGAGCATCTATTTATAAGTATTTATAAGTTCGTAATTTTGAATTTTTCACGTCCTTTTTTAAAAGTCAAATTGGCATAAAGGGCCATAGACCGTAGAAAATTAAAAAATAGGGAGAATGCCGCCAACCGCATCAAAATCCGTTGGAAATTTGTCGAGAAAACTGTGCAACGCTAAAATGGTTAGGGGAGGGGGTAAGGGGGAGCGGGTAACCTCCGGGTAACCTATTTTAAACTTATTGGTCCTAAGTAGTAATGATGTTATAGTAAGAGTTCTTACAAACCCTTTGGTAGCTGAGATTTAGGCATTTTTGAGGACATTTTGGGCTCCGTCCCTTGCCCCCTTAAGTCCTTACAACAGGGAGCGAACGGTTGGTCCTAAACGCTCCGCAAGGTCTCATTCGACGCTAAAAATTGTGTTCCATTTTAAATCGAAGGAAAAAATATACCTTCCTATCTGAAATTTTCGAGCTAGGGCGTTTTGAAAATTTCATCCCCTATTTTCTACCCCTTACAGAAGACTGACGGTAACGCCAAGCTTCGCGGCACAACTAGACCCCAAATGGGGCCGATATACCGTATTTCATTACTTTTGGTCCATGGTAACTAAGGAAAGTGCCGCGTACGGCGGACGGACGGACGGATTTTTTTAATTCGATTTTTGGATTCTACGTATCTTGAAACGTAAAACATCAAATTTTGAGGGGGAGTTACATTTTTTTTCTTTCGTGCTCGATTCCAAAGGTTTATTATTGAGAATAATGAACCAAAAGGAATTGTTGCCCTCATAAATCCAAATGTTCACTTGCTTTTTGCACTCCAAAGCTTTCTGAACAATTTTGGTTCCGTGTCTGTTTGTCAAGGTCAATTCTTTGATCCAGGCAAATTATGAAATTATGGTCCGATTTTGATGCAATTTTCAGGGATTGTGCTGGTTAGTCCCTAGATGGTCCGCTGTTAGTTTCACCCCCAATGACCAAACGTGAAATTCCTAAAACTACTGTTTATTTTATTTTTTATTTATTTATTTATTGACGTTATGTGCATTACAAAAAAAAACATTTCGTCATACAAAATTCTCAAAATAACGTTATTGTGGGGCAATAGGCTACGCCCGTCGCGCCCCACAAGAGTTGCACCTAAACATTAAAAAACCGAAAACAAACAAATATAATCGTTACAAATACGCCAACAAATTAAACGAAATCGATCTCTTCCATCTCAAGTAAACTCATCTTCCATAATATTCACTTAAAATAATATTATCTGCCTCGGTCCTACCAAGCTCCACTAACCATGCATAAATTTTTTCGATTCCGTCACAATTAGAGCAGTAATAGCTACTGAGCATTCGCAAACCTGAAACAGCACTGTGAACAGCTCTAATCGAGGGAGCCTCGCTGTCAGTTTTTTTTTCACAGGTTACCCCAACCCCATTATTTTCCTCCGGCTCACGGTTACGCTGCTTTTTTCAAGCCTTTCAAACCTTCCCTAACAAAATATATCTTTATCGCTAACCACTCCCCAGAGGCTGCCAGCCCCCCTCATTTTCCGTAAAACTTATGTCGACGGCGCGGCAAGGCATACACTCGCAACCGCCAGCGTCGTGTCCTATCCTATCCTACCCCTACGCTATGCTTTTCCTTCCTGTACTCCAACTTTTTTTTTTAATAATTCCCCAAAGGCCGTACATTATTGACTAAAGAAAGATATTTTCTTGCTTCCGCGGCAGCGCCTTGGGCTGGTACATTACTCTTGATGATAGGCTACGAAAAAGGTGGGGTGAGAAGCCCATAAACACCAACGGGAATTTCGCAGTAACTAGATAATCTATATCAGACGTCATTGGAATAAGTAGATACCTATTGAAAACTGTATTCTCCACTTACCACCTCCATTATTTAGGTGATGCAAGATCCCAGAAAAACTACATAGGTACCCTTTCATCTACGAGACGTAGTAAACTAAATAAGTACTATTACTTACGTACTTTCTAGTTAAACTCCTATACCTTAGGGTAACAGCTATAGCAGTTCTCAAATGTTGTCGATGAGATTGAGGATATAGGCCAACAGGAACTCCTTATCATTATTGTTGAGGAAAGGCCCCAACGGTTAGACAGCGATTTGGTATTTGCGCATGTCTTTCTCATTACTTCGTAATAGGATGCCCTTCAGTAGCAAGACGAGATGTCCATATGTTTTCCACACAAACATAACAGAACACAACCGAAAAGTTCCAGTCATGCAGTATGAGTTGGGGAGCTAATTTTCGAAGAATCATTTTATCCAATTCAATGGGTGATTCTTGAAGGACCTTTTGCGCTGAATCCAAATGTATTTTTCCTGTTTAGGTTGGTAATTTACACCAAACACCTCGAGAAACACGTGTTTTCCCCCCATATTGTAAAAATCTGACCCTAGAGTATGAACTAATAAATTCTGATCCTGTGGACACTTAGATTTTTTTTTACGTCGATTCCAGGGTCAGATAGGTACTGTCTGGAGTGACACACAATCACACAAGTATATCTACATAGGTACCTGTTGTAAAAGCGTTAAGCCGCGTCCACACTATGCCGAATGAGGGTGGGCACCCTCGTAGGATCCGCAAAGGTGAACAAGTGTGGATGCGCGCTGAAGGTGAACCGAACGTGCGGAAGGTGAACCGACGAGGGTGATCCCAAACTGACTCGTGTCGGTCCACTTCAAAGATTGCGGATCCGCATCGAACAGTCTGGACGTGCCGATCACCCTCAGTCGGGTCGCAGCCTATTTCATTCGATCTATAAATAGACATTTTTGTGGGTTTTAAAGCTGATTTCGGCCCTCAGGATATTTTTGTGGTGATGAGGAGTGATGGACATTGTTTTTACTTGAAAGAAGAGTTAGTCCTGGGAATTCCATCTAAATCATTAGAGCGGTTTGCGAGAATAGCTGAAATAAAAGTGATAAAAACGACGTTTACGCGAATTTTCGCGAATTTTTCAAAATTTAAATAAT
>JAEMON010000008.1:12458772-12469967 GCA_030264115.1 Lygus lineolaris | reverse complement strand
ATTTGTGAAATTTAACATTTTATATAGGTATGTATATACCATATATATTTATATATGTGTCATTCCAGACGATATCAGACCGAGGAATCGAGCTAAACATCAGAAAACATTTCAAAATGTCAATAATATTTAAAAAAAGAAGGATGAGTTTGTTGGCCAGAATGTTGGAGTTCCTACTCCCAGGGGTCAAATTTACAAAGTTTAGAGTCAAAAATCGCTTAAAAAAAAAGGGTTTTCAAGGATGCGACGACGTTTTTCAGCGGTAACTCCAATGAGGATTGCAGCGGCAGCTGCGAGAATTTTAACCTCTTCACTCATTATTTCACAACCAACAAAAATTTTTCGAAATTTAAAAATTTAAAATTATTTCCTTTTTTTCAAAAATAATTTTATAACCACTAACAAAATTATGAACCATGCATCACAATCGGAGGCCAAAAGCTGACTGAGGGCGACGATGGTCGAATGACCTCATTCGGCATAGTATGGACGCGGCTTTAAGCTTCAGGAATCGTTTTCGTTTCGTCCTGAAACGGATTTCCATGGAAACAATTTTCAAAATTTTGGAGTCATTTCAAAAGCTGAATTGTTTTCAAAACTTCGCTAAATCCGTGGATTGGGGCACTTATGTGCATCAGAATTTGGGTATATTCATGCACGTGGATAGTTGTTGTAAAAGTGCGTTTTGTTAAGTGCGACTGAACGATATAGTTCAGTCGAACAACAACGAAAAATCGCTACAAGTTTATTATAACAGAACAATTTGTTTTTTCTTTTTTTTCTGAGTAGATCACCCGTCTGTAAAGATCCCATTGGTTAATACAATCGATATGATAAACTATTAGCGCAATACGCTTTCGGTTTATTTACGAATGAATGTATTTCAGTATTATGAAGAGAAGAAAGAAAAGAGAGTTCCAAATAGGCAGTAGAAGTTTCTGTTCATTTCCCCTCCTGGTCAGATCAAGAAGTCCTGAGAGGACACATTCAACGGGATTATCTGGCTCTGAGAGGGTCACTCTAACTTAATTAGTTTGAACTTCTCAACTAGTCCCTGTTCCGCCAGAATCTCCCTTCCCGTCCTCGTCATTACTCCAACGCCAAATTGTTCACCTCGTGTTCCCCTAATCAGTATTTGTGATTTGACTTAGATTTGAACGGACCTGAAACCCGAAATGTCTACTGTGATCGAATATTAACGGAACAGCCCACGCATGAATGTTATTCGTATGTAGTTTCAACCTAGCAAATACCTAGCGAAAACTAAGAGATACAGCAACAAGTAGTCAACTGCAATGAATATTACCGGGTATAAGGACCGGCTATTGGCAATAGATCACCTGAACCAAATATTGAGATATCGGGTTAGCCGAGTAGAAAGTTGAGCTTCCGCAGGACAGGTGAGTCAAAAATTGAACTGATAACTGAATGACGATGTGAGACGCACTGGTACCACAACCAGCTAGCTTACCAACATACCAACACCTACACATAATCTGTTATGGGTACAGGTATTTACCTAATTATTTCGCCTGCAATGATAGTTGTAATTTATTCAACTGAAAAGCTCAATTTTGTTTTCAAGAACTAGGCTTATTGCTATCGTATAGAGGTAATTTTTGTGGGAGGATATTCATAAGAAATTATCAGGAGTAGCTCTGAAAACTTGTACCGGAAGGGAAACGACAAGCACGATAGTAAAGTGGGCAGAACCTTCTTATAGAGCAAGGGAGATGAAAGAGGACGATTGAGCAGATAAAGGGAATCAGTGGGGATTGAGGAAACAAAAAAGAAAAGGAAAAAAGATATCTTCTCCGGAAAGTAGAATACGGAACTGATAAGAGCTCAAATGGAGGGTGGAAAAACTCTGATGGGAAAAGTTCAGAGGAAGGCCTCAGACTCATTTGATCGTATTAAAACTCGTGCTGTCAGTCGGTCGACTTCTGTAGGACAGGGGTTTGTTGTGGAAAAGACCCAATAACGGAAAGTCGCATAAATTGGAATTGGAAAAAAAACGTTTGGTGTAAGCCTCCACGGCACCAGATAACAAGGGGTGAGTTGGGGTAGGGTTTTAGGCGTTCAATTAACGTTAAGCCAGTGAAATAGGCGGAGAGATGAGAAACAGGGACCCAGAAAAACCCGAGAGGACGAGATTGCACTGTGAGAACTTTATTGGAGCTATTTGCGTCGGTGGAGGGCGGTCGGACGGACGTGAGCCAAACGGATGTCGGGGCCAGTTATTGCTATGAAGAAGAAGTTGGTTTTGAAAAAGTGTTCATCATTGAAATATATAAGTTCTATGTCAAATTTAGTACCTCACAAGAACATGTAAGGAAATAGAGGAATAAACATCTATTTTTAGATAATTACCTGATGCTCCAATTAGGGTGACAGTTTATTACCTAACAGAATACCATATTCATGATGACAGTTATAATACCGAACTGATAACCCAATGATAAGTAGTATTTGTACCGCGGCAAGTGGGAAATTTAGTTGTTTATTATAGGTCCCTTTTGGGGTCTGTTCACGCATCGAAGCTTAAGGGGCGACCAGTCGTCTTCGTAAGAAAAGAGTGGAAAATAGTGGATGCAATCAATTTACAAACGAGAACTGAGATAGAGTTTTCAATCAGTGACGAGTAAGAACTCAAAATCACACCAAATAGGTGTTTAAGAAGATGTTATTTTAAGATATATTAAACCAATCATTTATTAGAATATTTGAAAGAATATAAATATTTAATATTGTAATTTCGTTTCATAGAATTCGGTATAAGAAATTATTCCATGTGAATATTTAATACTCCCTGTAAATAATATAATACTTGCTCCACAACTACTACCTACTACTGCTTGCTTTTATACCAATATTTGCCTATTAATTAACTGCCCATAAATATCACCTAATTACAGCTGACTCCCAATTAAATTTTCATGTCAACCTTAACTCAAGTACTTAACTAAGTATATTTCATTCAACAAATCGTCAAAACTCTCTTCCGGTTCATGTTCCGATACCTGCCTTCTTTTATGTTCGATTTTTGAAAAGGAGAATGCGGCTATCCAAACTGTTATTAATGGACTTGCCGCCACCATTGTAAGTTCCGCAGAAGCATTGTTCGAGCCGTTTAGTGAGGCCATCGTTCAAAAACTACCTTCAAAAGAGTTTAAATGGAAGCCCCCAGTAGTTCAACGAACTTGTTGTGTGCTTCAAAGGGAGAGGTGGAAAATGAAAAGCGGGGTTTTCACCGTTGGTTGTAGGCTTTAATTTTTCATCAGAAAACGACTTGCGATGAAAAAAGGCCTGGAGAATTAAGTGATTCTCTCTCCATTAACTGACATTGAATTCATCAGCGATGGCTTTTCTCCCTAATGATGCCTCGATGGAGATTATCCTACATTAATGGATGATGTTCCAAAACAAGAATTGTTCTTTTATAACTTTACGGAGAAAATGGGAAGGCTATATGGATAACATCGCACCATCCACACTACATAAGAAATAAATTTTGATTACACATACTTAGTACACAAATTATGATTTTTTGACATTGCAATAGAACTTGAACATTAAATGCCAGATATAGAAATTTTCGATTCAGCTGATCTGGGAGCTCCATTTTCGACTCAGCTGATCTGAGAGCTCCATTTTCGACTCAGCTGATCTGGGAGCTCCATTTTCGACTTAGCTGAGAGAGTAGTACCCCAAATTTCTCCCTTGCGAGGGAAAAACATTAAATCATGTTTAATGTTTTTCAGCAGAGAAAATGGCCTTGGAGCTCACTCAGCTGATTAGTGACAATAACCAAAAGCATCTTGGTACAACTAGACCCCAAATGGAGCCGATATAACTTGGTAACTAAGAAATCGGTCCGTGGTAACTAAGAAAAAAAACGTTGCATATTTGCGTGTCGGAATTCACAGATAGACCCCCAGCCCTAAAACATTAAACATGTTAAAAAATTAGGTTTGCCATTATCCTTATGTGGCATGACGGCAATATTTTTTTAATTTCCATAATATGAGCTGGCAGTAGAGCAAAAATAAGGGAATAGCTGTTTAAATGTCTAGCAGAAGGTAAATTGTTTAAATAATCGTTAGTCGGCGCGGGGAGCGCTGCAATTGGGGAAATTTGGTTTCATAAATCTGCCGCTAGGTTCGCTATTTCCGTGATTAATTCTTCACTCGCCAACTAGTTGACTGAACGGGTTGACAATGGTGATTTTATTCGTTGTCTTCATTCTATCGTTTGTTGGGGCAATTAAAACATTCAGTAACTTGGGGTTTTCCCCTTCTTTAGGTACTTACCCTTGAAACGATTCCAGTCAAAGTCGATCAAAAAATGATTCTGTTTGCACCTAATGATTTAGAATGCCACACCACAATTTTGATTGGAGTACCTTTCATTTCTGACAAGATGGAGGTGTACTAGGACGGCCTTGGACATCTTCGATGACAGATCAGGGTCACACTTGGAGACGGAACCAGGTCAAATTCGTCCGAGGGGAAGAGGGCCCGAAGAAAAAATAAATCACCGTAATGCGTTCCATATTTCCGTGCCGGAGAAAAGAGTTCCCTCGGGATTAATGGATCAAACCATCTAGCCTCTTCCTAAGAATTCCCGCTCCACATCTCCGGGACCTTCCCCTTTCGACCGGGACGGTGTCCTGTGGACGGGGCGAAGGGTGGATCCAGGTTGTCACCCGTAGATGTAGTTGGTACAAACGGGATCGAACTCTTGAATTATGGCTGTGCGGGCTTTGAGGTAGTATAGGTAGGTATACCAGGGTTTGGCGGAACGGTTGAAATCACCCTGTCTCTCTCAACAATCCCTGGGGAGGCTCCGGCTATTTGTTTCTTGGGCTCGCCGTTCTATCTTGGTCTGGTTCGTTTTTCAGTTTCTCTTTTCTTTTTTTTTGGCTTTGACCCCTAACGTTGAAAATCAACACTAAGAAGTTGTGGAAACCCATTACAATAAAAATTGAATAATTGATTCCGGTTTTCTTATCTCGAAAACCAAGTTTGCGATGTATGAAGCCATAACTGGCAGCCCTCCGGCCCGAATCTCCCGTCAGTGACTGGGAAATCGTGCTTACCCCTGAATTTTACCTTAATCGACTCGAAGGTCCTCCCGTATTAGAATAGAGAATCGATTACTCAAGTAGGTCTCAAGTTTCGTTTCTGTAAACGAGCGTATAAGAATGTTTTTTTAATTTTTTTTTTTAAATGTGAATATTTACGAAAGCATAATTTAGTCAGCAACTCCTCTCCTCTCGTATGACCCTTTTTCTTGTACTCAAGGAACAAGGAACAACTGTTCCTCTGAATATCTAGGACCTATTTATAAGTGTCGTATTTGGGCGATAAATGCCTCTCCTATCCGTTTGACGAATCCAGAAATCAGTCCTCCGTTTCTGGAAGCGGATAACAAATGCTACTTATCCTTATACAAGTGTCTACCCTTGTAGACACTTGTACCGTAATATGTGGGATCTCTCTCAGTCAACTGCGGTTTCGGCAAACCAACTTCGTAATACGTATAAGGGGGACGAAAGGGTGAAAGGAGGTGCTTTCACGAAACCAATTTGTGTACGTGGGGTCGGAAGCATCAGTTGGAGGTGTTCATATCCCCAAACGGTTAGGGCTGTTTGAACAGAAGATGGTTGGTATATACCTAGAATGCTGTTTTAGACCAGTCAATGAATGAGTGAAAGGGGGGTGTAGATGTAGAGTGCATGAAGGCGACGAGAATATTTTACTTTCGCGATGTGTTTGGTGTCGTTAGAAGGTAAGCATACCAAAAGTCTACGAGATGTGCATACGTCAGCAGGGGCCCGGAAAGGCAAAATTTTTCGTTTTTTTTCGGGTTTTCGCTTATATCTCGAAAATATGCGCCGCACAGGAATGATACATCTAACATTGGAGCTGACGAACTACCTACAATCATCACTCCCAATATGAGTAGCTACGGTCAACCGTTACCGAGATATGGGCCCATGAAAATGGTCGATTTTCGAAACTTACGTTTTTCATCAAATTAGGCCCTTTAACACCTTAAATCTATGTTGTAGAATTTCAACGATCAAAATAATCTGTTCAGGGTTAAATTTGGTTCATACTTTATTTACGAACATAATTCTTAGCCCGACCCCAACTGATTTTTTTGTTAAATATATATATACTCGGCCTTTCAGGCCTCGCCAAGGGGCAATCGCTCTTGGACCCCCCTGGGATCTATCTCTTCTATACTTCGAGGAGGAATTTACGAACGTAATTCCCCATCGTGTTGACGTTTTTCTAAACTGGCAATCATCAACACGTCTGAGAATTATCGTTACGGACGGGACAAAAAACGCTGCAAATTATTACACAACGGTTAATTATTTTCTGTATAGATCGCCCATCTACAAAGATCCCATTGACATAAAATACCCACCTACCGCGAGGTTCATAATCATCTCTTGGCGACAATGAGTAGGTACCTTCTTGTAATTATTATTATTGGAGAGTTGTATCATTCATTCTTGATGAAAGTCAGTAACTAAGGAAGCTTCTGAAAGTAAACAACAAACTTGGTTAGGTGGAATCGAAAGAAAGTTGCATTTGAACAGCTCATATTTGAACGGAGATTTTGCCTACTCGGGAAGAATTGCAATTTCCGCTCTTTTTTTCGTTCAACCCTTAAGTCCTCACAGGGATAGAACGGTTGGTCCTAAAACGCTCCGCAAGGTCTCATTCGACGCTGAAAATTGTGTTGTATTTTAAATCGATGGAAAAAATATACCTTCCTATTCGAAATTTTCGAGCTAGGGCGTTTTGAGAATCGAATCCCCTATTTTCTGACCCTTAGAGAAGACTGACGGTAACGCCACGTTTCGCGGCACAACTAGACCCCGAATGGGGTCGGTATACCAAATTTCATTCATTTTGGTCCATGGTGACTAAGGAAAGTGCAGCACAGTACGGCGGACGGACGGATTTTTTTTATTCGAATTTTGGATTCTACGTATCTTGAAACTTAAAACCTCAAATTTTGAGAGGGGGTTAAACAAGTTTTTTTCGTGCTCGATTCCAAAGGTTCATTATTAAAAATAATAAACCAATAGGGGCTCGGGCTAAGAATTACGTTCGTAATTAATATAATTAGGGAAAGTTAAATAGCAACACGAGATAGATGGTTAGATAAATGATAGTAACTCATAGCAGCGTACAGTATTTATTAATATATCTATTAACATTTAACTCATTCAAGATTGTTATTACCTAATGAAAATAACTGGGGCAAGAACTACTTTCAAGATTGTTCCGGATCAGTGTTCGAAACACATTGGAAGGCTGCCCACGGTTAGGGCTATCACCACTAAAATAGAACCGATTGGGATAATACAATTTCGATTCATGGTTGATCGATTCATCAGGTCATCATTTCCATCATCTGACCAACTACGGACCTGATCACTGGGTACGGATGGTTTTGGTCCGCCATCTCGGGCCCCAGCTCCTCTATTTTTCATGTCTTTCTCTAGTAAATGTTCTTGTAGCCAGGTCGGACCGAACTGCACCCTCATGGTCACCAGCCATGACCAAGCTCGAACGTAGGTGTTGATAACGTAAAAGTCTTGTTTAAACTCGGCCATGTCGTTCCTGAAATAGATGTTGACGAAAGAATGAGAGAAGAGCATTATTTGATGTTCATATTGAGATCATTTGGATACCATTATATTAGGTGCTGCTTCGGTGAATAAATCTTTAATGTGGAGGAAAATATTTAAAAGTCAGCCCTGCGGGCCTCGGCAGGAGGCAAGCCCCCTACACCCCCAAGTTTTAAGCTCTTTAGCAGTTCTTACTGAAGCGGTAGGGTTCGTGACGAATTCATTCTCCCAACACGTGGGTAGCATGCTTCATAATTATATTGTCAAGGCATCAAAATGCCAAACTGACACCTCCAACCATTTACTTTGTATACCTACCTACGTACAACCTACTTCTCTATACCTACCTACCTTATACCTATACAGGGTGATTCACTAAGGTCTTACCCCCCCCCCCCCCCCCCCCCCCCCCCCCCCCCCTAATTTCTCCTAGGATCCAAGTGAAAAATTCGTTTTAATGGCATTTTACATAATTTCTGCCGTAGATTCCAGGAAAAATTCTTTCACGCTTGCCCCTTGCGAACAAGTGGCGCAAATGACACAAACTTTGTTTTCGTAAATGGAAACCTCCCTTTTTTATTTCAGATCCGGATTCTATGCAAAATTTCATGCAAAAATGACCCCTCACTCGAAAATTTGGGTTAACTTTTTTTTTCGCGCTCAATTCCAAAGTTCATTCTTGAAAATAATAAACCAAAAGCGTTAACAAAAAGCATTACGGTTGGTTTTCTGATGATTTCCGCATACAACCGAGTCGTTGCTAGGGAAATGGTACTCCGTCGTTTTTCATCCCAAAAAATTCGTTGACCATTCGTTCGAAAGCTCTCAATGTATCCAACCATATTATGTTAGCTACTGCGAAGTGCGTGGCCAACAAGCTGAGTTATGAGCATGGTTATTTGAATAATTGTGTACACTCAGGTGATCATTCTCAATAATTGATATTATGAACATGATTGCAACAGCTTGTTAATTTCTGACGATTTCATTGAGCTGGTATAGCGATGATTTGATTCATAGTAGGTGATCCGAATATTGCAAGAACGGTTTTATTTGTGAAGTGGTGGTTAAATCATTTTAATTAATAGGTAATTTCTATACTTTACACTCTAGGAAGCTGTAACTTTGTAAGTACTAATTGTATATGGGGGGGGGGATCTGAAGACATAAAATGTCCCAATGTGTTGCAGACTCGTATGCAAGTGTTTCAACACCGTTTGATACTTTCAAATGGGAACTTACCTAGGTACTTATTAATTTTCTAACACATTTTTCCTAACATTTTTTCCTAGATTCAGTCGTTCTATTGTAGTAGAGCACAACTGGATTCAAAGTTTCGAATTCAAGTGACTCTTCTTCTTATTGATTAAATTATAACGTCATAAAGTAGAGAGTAACTACGAGTCGTGGTTTTCCTTCTAAAAAGAGATCCCGAATGAGGAGAAACACAGAAAAGTCCATCCCCTCTCTCCTTTCTAAGGTAGGTATTTAGTACATACCAAAAGGATCTTTGTAGATAGTCGATCTATACAGAAAACAATAAACCATTGTGTAATCATTTGCAGCGTTTTTGGTAGAACAATCTAGTGACTTTTAAATGTAAACCGATCGTACTCTCTTCTTTTCGCAACTGACCTGTCTTTTGCTGATGCAGTATGACCAATTGCTGTGCCGTTACAGACCAAAGGAGCTCCTCCTGTCCACAGGTGGGACCTCACATCCATATAAGGGTGTCCAATTTTGATTGATGGATCATGGGGAAAATAAACGCATAGCATAGTAAAGTTCTGTAGTTGCCTGTAGGTCTGTTCGCATAGTTTCCTAAGATACGTTCTTTCTTGCTTTTGTTGTTCTGCTGTTCCGTGAAATAATGTAGGAAAATGTCCGAGGGTTTTGATTCTGTTGGGGGTAAATTCAAACGGTGGAAACTCGCAGATTCTGGGGATGCACTCGACGAAATATCTCATGCTGACTACGTTCATATTATGGGAGAAAACCGGTTTTTGACGCGCATGGTAATAGAATAAGGGGATTTCACATCCTGGATCTCTTCTGGTGTTTACGAGCGTGATATAGTATACCATGAGAGATAACACATTCGGAAAGTTAAGAGTCGGATAGCTGTGTTGACGGAAAACTAGGAACGGTTTATCTATTTCGATTACAGCGAAATTGTAGACAAAATCCCTATCGTCATAACCCGTACATTTGGGATGAGGGAAAATTTGAAAAGCCTTCCTCGCCTGGGTACACACTTTGCTTCCTTCCAAGTCCCAATCAGGATCTATTGCACGCACCTTTTGAGCGAACACCTGGAATTCACGAAAAGCGTAATACGTTTGGCTAAGATTAAGGGATGGTTTCACAGTTTTATCGTATATGGCATGGAATTAGAGACAAAAAATATGTTATTTTAGGTGGAGAAATCTAAATTTGTTACATTTCACACTTGTGCATGTTCAGTTGCTCATGCTCAAATTATGTGGTCATCACACAACACTACATACTGCTCTCCAACCCAACTCCTCTAAAGTCCCCTCTGGACAACTAGCCGCCTTCCTACCCCAAAATACTGTGCGTAGAAGTTGACGCGCATTTGCACAAACCTCCAAAATAAATTCATTTTCATGATTCATGATTCATTTTTATGATCTGTCTAATGTCGGTGTCGCATCGATAGGGAGACTCCTTCAGGTTTATTTGGCAATTGTATCAAAGCCATTACGATTGATAGGTAAATGTTTTGAAATGCCCTTGAAACTTACTAAAATTATCCCCATTTGTTTTTCTGAAAAGAAAAGACTTGAAAAAGACAAGAAAGAAGCGTTTCGTGGGTAATGTGATTTAATAATTTTTTTAAATTTATTGGAATTTAGTCATTTTGAATTCCCGCCAGAGTTGTCTGAAGGCATAAGCATGGATTTAGGAACGTCTTCCTACTTCCATGTGGTTCTCAGCTCCAGACAGTGTACTGATATTAGATTAGTGTAGCCTCGGTAGCCCCCGGGAGCAGCTGGTAGTTAAGAGTTTGCTCAATTGAGTGCTTACTTACCTACCCCTCTTTAACAGATGTCAAAACGAGAATTTTTTCCCCCGAACCTCACTGCGTACAGCCAGCCCTGTGGTGGGGCGGGCGGGGGGCTATTATGGGGAAAAGCATGTTCCATGCTAATTTTGTTTTTATTTTCAAACAAAATGTCTTTGCTTCACATAAAACATTGAATATTAGAAAAGTTCCTCAATTTGCATTTGGTTCATGTGAGATCAGGTTTGCCATACGCGTTGGGGTCCTTGACGGCCTTGCTGGTCGTTAGGCCCTGCGAATTTAGCGCTTATTCCGATTATACCATTAGTTCCTGAGTATGGGATCTATCTGATTTTCACCCAATACCTAAAAATAACATGTTTTCAGCCATTTTCGACCCTAAATGTTCAAAATTTGACCCCCCTGAAATTCTGGCCAACAAACTCACCCTTCCTCTTGTTATCATTGACATTTTGATTTTGGTTTATTATTTTCAATAATGAACCTTTTGAATCG
>JAEMON010000008.1:12445355-12458726 GCA_030264115.1 Lygus lineolaris | reverse complement strand
CCCCCCCCCCCCCCCTTCAAATTACGTTTCAAGGTCTAACGTAGAATGCATAGGTAACTAAAATTTTGAAGTCATTGTAATAGCTTCATTTTCATCGAAAACTTGCTAATTGGCACCTCACACACAATCGACTACCGGAAGTAATGAAAATGTTTAACTTTTTCAACAGATTTTCATTTACCTACTGAGTGAAGGAAAAATGGAAAACTGATCTTTTTACATAAGTATAATTTCTAAGTCTACCAAGGGTGCACAGCAAGCGTGCACATTTTTTCTCTCTTAACATAAGAGACTTTTTCCTTTGACGGCCGAACCTAGAAATCAGATACTTAATTGCAGGGTTGAAATTATGTTACTGTAACGAAGTCATCAACACTACATGGGCGTTGAAACTGGGTTTATCATACGGCTCCGGTAATTATTGTTATTGACTATGGCTGTGAGCAACGGTTTTGGGAAGTGACAGTACTGATTCATTAATGTTAAAAAAAATCTAAATAAATTTCAGGAACGAGTGACCTACTGTGAACGGATCAACTGGCCTCGATCTAACGACATCGTCTTTCTCCATAATAATGAACGGAGAGCAGATGGTAAGAATGGCTTTGACCGCGAGGATGCTCCCATGAGCCGACGTGTTTCTCCATTCAGCGTTCCAGATCCGAACCACGTAGCTGTAGAAAGACTGACTCGTCAAGTGGCAGTTTTCGTCGCCTTTCCCGGAATCTTTATCCTCGATATCATCAGTAGTACTTTCCTGCCCACAGGAGAAGTGACTCCAGAAACTCATCACCATAATCGTGATCACCACCGTCCGTCCAGAACTCCACACAGCCATTTTCCCGAGCAGGCTATATTAAATACGTACGAGGAGGATGTTAAAAACTTCCGCTTTCATTTACGGTCATTGAAATGTATCACATAATTTATTATAAAGGTAGGTACTAATTGAAGCAGGCACAAACGTTTTTTCTGATATTTTGAGAGTCATTTTGAAATTCCACGAAAATTTTTTTTTTTAACCGGCCGTAATGTTGGTATCACAACGAATTCGGTGAGAGTCGTTCAAGATTCTATCACTCGGGATTAGGTTGAATACAATAGTACATTGTTATTTTTGTTCCAAAAAGGGAGTGGAAATTTTGATTTTGAAGGATATGACTGTTTTACTCCATGCATGAATACATAAGTAGCTTCTTACCTTTGGTAGTGAGGAAGGAAAACATGGAACATGGTTTAGCCCAGCTTGGGAATCCCCTCAACCATGCCCTGACACAGCTCGAAATCCTTTGTATTATTTTTCACTTTTGTGAGTTTGAAAATTCCTCGAATTACGTATGTTATACAATCATAATTACACATTTTCATGTGTATCATAAATTTAAGTTTATTTCATACAGAGAAAACTGTAAGAAACCGATGAAAACCTTGTTTTTCATAGGTTTCTTCCATTCTTCTCTGGATTCTTCTGTGTATCATAAAATTATGATACACATAGTAGAATGTGTAATTATAATTGTATAACATACGTAATTCAAGGAATTTTCAAAATCACAAACGTGAAAGGTAATACAAAGGATTTTGATCAGGGCATGGTTGAGGGGCTTCTTAAGCCGGGCGTCCCGCGCATCCTTAACCTGAATTATTGTAGTCGTCATTCCTACTAGCGTGAAGGCCTCAATGCCATACTGAATACCCCAACCAACTACTAATTCCAGCTTGAGATTTGGTGTAGGAAATCGATCCGCCATGTTCTCTTCCATACCTGTGCCAAGTTTGGTAAAGAAATCTGTATACAGGGTGTCCGGTCTAGTAACGACGGAACTTCAGGGATCGAACTAATTTGCAACAAAAAATGTCTCCTAGCAATTTTCTTCGAACCCCCTTAAAAACCCTTTTTTTTATTTTAAGATTTTTTTTCCTGTTTTCGACCTTGCGGCACTAAAATGACCATAACTTCCTCAATCGTCCATGTAACTTCAAAAAAAGGATACCGTTGGAAAGGGCATTAAATTTACCATCAGATGGGCTACCGCAGACCTTTTTAAATCCGTGACCAATCAGTTTGTTTCTAGTCCAAACTTCCAACTTGGTAGTTTTTAGTGTTTTTTGAGAAAATTCGTAAGAGATTTTCACTCATTTTCCGTAGAAGGAAAGCGATCAGCTCTTCGGATTAAACATCCTGAAACCCTTGGCTTTCCAACGGTATAATCAAATTTAAATTTACCCGTAAATTGATGCTGAAAAACGCGTTTTTTCTCGGGGAAATCGGGTATTTTAGGGTGTTTTACAGCTACTCATGGTTTGAGGTGGTAGGTATCGTTTTCCATGTTATTTTTGACGCTGAATCGAATGGTCAAACTCCCAAATAATTTTGACTATCAAAAAGCTCATTTTCGGGCAAATAGGGTCAAAATATGCACTATTTTGCCCAGATAATTCCTCCCAAATAATTTTGACTATCAAAAAGCTCATTTTCGGGCAAATATGGTCAAAATATGCACTATTTCCTAATCCTACGAGCTCTCCTAATGCTTATAATAATTAGGAAGTCTTGAAAGGTTTACCTTAATACCTTCGAGTGAGTCCAACGGATGAATAGCTGTACACTGAATATTCACTGTGAGAACCAATTGACATTCGTTATGAAAATTCACGAAATTAATGCGAGGTAGCTGTCAAATCGATTATTTGGAGGTTTCCCTGGTTTAATTCTTATAATAATTATTGCGCACAGCTATAACAAAATAGCTACCTATCACACCTTTACTAATCATTCCGTACAGGTTTTGAAATCGATATTTGGCAAATCCATCGATCATCAGAACAGCACGTACTTTGTCGAATGGAAGTGAAGTGCAGCAATCGTAAAGCGTTACATCTCGCTGCCGAATCGAAAACGGCCATTTCAAAACGTGCTGTCGCAACGGTCTAGTACCTACTTCCTTCCAAACCTGCCATCAACGAGACTAGTATTTCTTACTCAAAATTCAGAACATTCTTCGATGCATAAAAATATTGTAATGGTGAATCGTGTTCGCGTCGTTTTCAGCCACAAGGAAAGAAATACCGGGTACAGGAATTTACTTACTGCCTTAAAGTAGAGGACACCCTTCAAATTCAAGTCACATGACGTGGCAATAAACCTCATTACAACCAAAAAATATCTGCAAAGTTGGGTGGGCAGTATAGCTTCCCCACTTCTATAACATGGACGTATAGAATCAGTTAGTGAACATTCCACCGAAATTGGTAGAATAATTGGAGTTAGGTAGGGCCTACGGCAATAAATTGAAAGATTGCGCAAGCGCAGTAGCCAACACTCAACTACACTCAGAATTTAGGCGATATCGGTCCAGTAGGGACTGAGGAATTGTAGTTTCAGGAAACACACTACTAGTAGTCCGATGGCCATGAAATTAACAGGGGACTGTCTGGGGGCTACCCCGTACAATATCTGAAAATATCAAAGAAATTAGTCGAGTAGTTCCGGGGTTGTGGCTATGAAACACATTTCAAAATTGAGCATTCTCAGTGGGTATTAATGATATGATTGTGTCCAAGTTCGAAGGCAATCGTCTATCTCCAACTACCCTCCAAATTTGAGCGAAATAGGTCAATTAGGAACTGAGATACCGGGGTTTCACGAAATTCAGTTTGCGCATGCTCAGACGCTACTAGTAGCCCAATTGCTATGAAATTTATAGGGGACCCTCTAGGGTCTAACCCGCGTAATCCCTGGGAATTTGCCTGAAATTGGTCATGTATTTCCAGAGCTATGCCTATGACAACAAATTGCAGGTTTGCGCTTGCGCAGTAACTATTACTGATTATATTATTAAGAAATTCAGAGTTCTCTCAGAGGTTGCCTTGGAGTGAGCCCCCAACTACCCTCCAAATGTGAGCGGGATAGGTAAATTGAAACTGAGATACTGGGGTTTCAGGAAATTTACGTTTGCGCGTGCGCTCAAGCTACTAGTGGTCCGATGGGGCTGAAATTGATAGGGGACCGGCACGGGACTAACCAGCACAATCCCTGAAAATCTCATCAAATTCGGACCACAACTTCATTATAGTTTTTCATGGGACAATGACCACAAACCGACAGACAAAGCTCAGAAACGTAAAAAGCAAGTGGAAATTTTAATTTTGGAGGACAACATTTTTTTAAATTTCTTCCATGAATACATAGCGCTTCCTACCTTTGGCGGAGAGGAAGCAAAATTCAAAAATACTTTCGAAGCAGAAATTGTACACGACACCACACTCGAAATTAATCCAAACAGAACAAGCACGAGCTCTGATGGAATGGTACCAGACACCTCAGGACGTTGGCGCCTGAAGCATCTCCTATACACGTAACTTAACACCGGTTTGCCATCTACAAGTACTAACGATCAAGTCACAATCACATTCGACATACAAAAGGAGATAGAAGACACGGACGTTCAGATTCACGAGCTTATAAAGAAACGAAGAAGACTAGAGTCGAGTATCGAGATTTAGAACTCTACCGTCTTCTCACCATGCCCAAATTTAAATACCCCGCTTCATATTCTTTGTGTCTATCTGTTATACCTATTACATTAGGTACTTAAATTTTGATCAGTACTTCTTTTCCTAATATTTTAATAACATCGCACATTACCTTTGCACCACGTTACATAATGCCGATAATAGGTAGGTAGATACTTACATCGCTACTACGTTCCTCTTAGGGACTATACAACTATACTGACTAGATTGAGGCTTCCCAAGCCCCAGCAGGCCCCTAGTTGATTCATTAATACAAATTTCGGGTAGTAACAGGTGATTTCGATCAGGGGTGTTTTCGATCCAGGCGAAATGCCCCAGTTTCAGGTTTAGTCCAATTTCCGATCTCTGTAGGTTCCTATACGTTCTGTAGGTACCTATTGCTTCTTGTGAAAGTGATAAACTTAGGTTAGTACATCTAGTTTTGAATTGTTTATTACTTATGCACAAATTTTAACATTCTTTAAATTATTAGGCAACCAAGTGGACCTAGCAGGCATAGTTTTGCCAACTGGATCAAAATTAAGGTATGAATGAGTATTTTGAGGGCGTTTCTGAAATTTGTTGTGGCTCATCATTGATAAACGATGTTGTCGCCCGGTCTTCTGCGTCATAGTCTTGACTCGATATGAATTTTCAAATTAGGGAAAGAGAATCTTGTTTTCATTCATCCACTTCTCTCAGAGGAGTAAATGGAAGCTGAAGGAATAAAAAAGGAAACAGGCTGTCTCACGTTCATAATAACAGTTAGGGAATGGACTTCAACATGTTGATTCAAAGTATTAAAAGTGTCAAATTGTTCCTGAATTTAATCGAGGAGAGAAGACAGTTTAATGGGTAACGCGCAAAGTTTTTTCCAACTACACTATCCACCCTGCAGCTACACTACGGTCGTGGCAATAAATCTTTATATCATAGTAACTCATATAATTGAATTTTTTAACGTAGATAATTGGGTCAAAAACCAGGTTCAAAAGATGTTTCTGATCAAGGATGTCAGAAACACCCCATGGAGGCGGTGATCGCCGCTAAAATCGAACCAAATGTCATAATCAATGATTGTCGATTCATCGTTGATCGATTCATTACGTCATCATTTCCATCATCTGACAAACTACGGACTTGATCGGGGGGTACTGGTGGTTTTGGTCCTCCTTCCCTAGCTTTCGCTCCCCTGTCTTTCATGTCTTTCTCGATCAAGTGATCTTCTAACCAATTTTGACCGAACTCCTTCCTCGTTGCCTTCATCCACGACCAGACCCGGATGTAGGTGTTGATAACGTAGAAGTCTTGAGTAAACTCAGCCATTTCGTGCCTGAAATGAGATGTTGAAGAAACAACATATTTTGTTATTTGAGATAGCCTACCTATTTGGAAAACACTATAGGTTTTCCCGCGGTAGAAATAAAGGTTTCCCGAAACAAAGTAAAGATTTTCCGGAAAAAAATAAAGATTTTACATTCCAAATTAAAGGTTCTCCATTTCAAAATAAAGGTTTGCCGTCGTCCATTTCAAATTGAACTGTTTTTTATGTCAAATATATTAATACAGCGTAAACATATTTTCCAATTTTTACATTTTTCAATTTTTTCAAACATCGAAACATTGAACGAAACAGAAACGAAAATTGATGAAAATGACAAAACGGGACTCATTGCCCTTTGACGTACCAAAAATTGGATTGGGTTTTCTTGTTTTGCCCTCCTGTTAATGACCACAAAACGGGGAGAGAAACTTTTCTAGGATCTTCAGTCTGAGGACAACTAACGGAAGCTAACCAGGAAATTTCAACGAGCACTGCACGATTAACAGTGTTTCTCCCAATATGGGCTTCAGGGTTCAACAGAAAGAACAGAAACACGATTGTGAATCGCAACATAAAAATTGTCCTAAGAAGGTCTTAGAAGTTTGGATGGCTGATTAATTTTTTCTCTTGATTGAATCAACTTATTTAACCTTTTACTTTTCAATTTGAGTAAAATGAAAAACAATCTCAATTCATACATCATTCGGTCCGATACGATAAATTATTCAAGCTTACGTTACTTCGATATTCGCTTTTCTTAGTTGGGTTATGAATACCGACCCTCCTAACGAAGCTAAATACAACTGTCGCGATATACTAGTATCTACCTACTTCTGATCTCAGTATCTACCTACTGGAAAGCGAATCGGGAAAAAGAAACTCCAATTTTTGATATTCTAAGGGCCAATGGGTCCCGTTTTGTTTATGTTTTGTTTCATTTTGATCAATTTTCGTTTGTTTTGTTCAATGTTTCGATATTTAAAAAAACCTATTGGAAAATGTGTTCAAGCTTTATTGATATATTTGACATAAAATAGTTCAATGTGAAATGGGAAACCTTTATTTTGAAATGGAAAACCATTACTTTGTGTTGTGAATCAGAATACGAATCATAAATAAGCTTGGAAACAAGGTCACTGCCATCGAGAAAAACCCACAGTCCGGGCCCTTGGGGAAAACCCAGCTTTTTGACCTGACCCTAGATGAGAGGGGAAGGGAAGAAGTATATAAGGGACAGGCCTCGGACCTAAGGTATTTCATTCTGCGGCTAGACTTCTACCTATCACTATCTCTCAATTCCTGTGTTGTCCTTTTCAAAATCTATCTCACAGTAAATACGCTAAGACTTCTAAATTTTAAATTCACTAGAAGTAAATACTGCTTCTGAACCAAAATGTATAATGGATGAGGGAAGGGGATCCCTTGGGGTCTTATGTCATTTTGGTACACAAGCAAAGCCTAGAATATCTAGACAGTAGATTCAGTTTCCGAGCCAAGTATAATGGATGGGGCTATATCTCCTGGTGTCCCTTGATTATGTACTTGGTAAAGAAAAAATCTGGTTCGAGGCTTCACACTACTTTCCTCACTGATTTCGGCCCTCGATCTATTTTTTTGGAGATGAGGGGTATTGGAACTTGTTGGAAGAGTAAGTCCTGTAAATTTCATCAAAATCGTTAGAGCAGTTTTGGAGAAAAGTTAAAAAATGGGCTATAAACGACGTTTTTTTCATCTATTTGGAATATTTCCTCCCCCTAATAATTGACCTAGAAGGCTGAAATTCTTAGGGTCTTAATGAAAAACCAATCCTCGAAATCGGATTTTTTTTTATCATTTTCGTAGGGGCCGCAATGGGGATCATGCCCAACGTACACACACAATTTTTTTTTTTTTTATTTATAAAACTCCTCTCAAATGGCACGCCATTTAAAAAAAAAATAAAGTAACTGATTATGGGGAGGACGCCCAGGATTACCCGACGGCGGCAGGAGGGGGAAGGGATGCTGAAGAGGGTGGGGGAGGGAGAGAGGGATGAAAGGAAGTGTCCCTATAGAATGACTTCAAATACGTGCCGAGCAGGACGCGGGTGGTAATACCACGGAGCACACCTGCTGAGATGACCAACTTGAGCAGCTCCGTGGCACCCTTCCCACACCATACCCCGCAACATGTCAAGGTCGCGGCCACGACCCTCATGTTGCTTGCCGCCAATCCTTTTAGCTCAGATCTTGTCTATCATATTTGCTTTTCTTAGCCCGCCAGGTCTGCTCCATGTCCATGCTGCCATTGACATCCTGGACATGCAGGATAGTGGCAGACCAGTCGGGCTTAGTGGCTTACGCAGATAGCATCCATGCTCGAAGTTTGTATCATAATCAGTAAATTCTAGCGAGCTTCACAAAGAGCCAGCCCCCAGCCTCTTCTGAGACATCAATTTATTGAGTGACTTTAAGAATCGAACGCTAGGTGCGTGCTAAACGTCACAAAACATTTATCTGTCATGATAATAAATAATTAATTACCTACTCATTAATGTAAGGAATAATAATTACGAATTGTGAACATAGCGAGTAGGTACCTAATATAGATTCAAACGAAAATTGCTCAACATCGCAACAACTTACCTGTCTATGGCTATTGCGGTGTGGCCAATTGCTGTGCCGTTGCAAACCAAAGGAGCTCCTCCTGTCCATAGGTGGCTCCTAATATCCATATAAGGGTGTCCAATTTTGATTGATGGAAATTGATAGAAATAAGTGCATAGCATGGTAAAATTCTGTAGTCTCCTCAAGTTCTCTTCGCACAATTTCCTAGTCTGCTCTCTTATTGCTCTTTGTTGTGCTGGTGACCCGTGAAATGCTGAAGGAAAATGTCCGGGGTACCTGAAGGCGCCAGGCGTGAATACATACGGTGGAAACTCGCAGATTCTAGGGATGCACTCGACGAAATATCTCAAGCTTTTTACGCGCATATGATGGGAGAGAACCGGTTTTACTTGCGCATGGTAATAGAGTAAGGGGATTTCACAACCTGGGTCCCTTTTGATGTTTACGAGTGAGACCCAATATACCATGTCTTGTAATACACTGGGAAAGTTAAGAGTCGGGTAGGTAAATTGACGGAAAACTAGGAACGGTTTTTCCATTACGATTACAGCGAAATTGTAGTACGAATCCACATCGTTGACAGGTGTACATTTGGGATGGGGTCGGATTTCAACAACCTTCCTCGCCTGAAAACAAATTGAGCCTCCGTCCAAGTTCCACTCAGGATCTACTATGTTACGTTCCTTTTGACCGTACACCTGAAATTCATGAAACAGGATAATAATATTCGGAGTTGGTTTCATAATATTAAAATATCATGTAGAAAGAATACAGGAAAATAGAATTTAAAATAATCCGTCCGCCCGCCACAAGCGGCACTTTCCTTAGTTACCGCGAGCAAAATTGATGAAATTTGATATACCTACCGGCCCCATTTGGGGTCTAGTGCCCCGAAGCATGTCGTTACCGTCAGTTATCTCTGAGGGGCAGAAAATAAGGGATGGATGTTTCAAACGCCCTAGCTCGAAAACTTCAAATAGGAAGGTATATTTTCCCCATCGATTTCGATTAGAACACAATTTTTAGCTTCGAATGAGACCTCGTGGAGCATTCTAGGACCAACCTTTCCCTCCCTGTAAGGTCTTATGGGTTGAACGGAAAAGAGAGAAGAAAAACGAGTGTGAATCGCAAATTATCAATTAAAATAATATGCGTACTATAATATTTAAAATAGTAAAACAAAATGAGGCCGGCTCCCTTGACAGGCGAGAATAGAAATGGGAGACCATATTCTTACTTAGTGGGACTCTGCTGTCACAAAGCAATCAAATCTACTTGACGCTGAAATGGCTATCATACTGTTTCGCTACACGATCATGACGGTAGTAGTAGTAGTAATTGCCAATGTATTTATAAGCTACGGTTGTGGTGTGGACAGTACACAAAACGTCTGCCAAGTTGGGTGTGGCACATAGCTTCCTCGTATCCATAACATGATTTTATACACATATAACAAATATATGTACTTAAAAAAATCATCGAAGGGATTATCAGTACCTGCACAATCCCTGAAAATTCTATCGAAATCGGATGAAAATTGTCGAAGTTATGAGAGCTTCACGTTTGCGCATGCGCAGTGGGCACCACTGATCCGATCTTGATGAAACTCATAGGGCATTATCGAATCTCCGATCCTCAACTTTCATCCAAATTTGAGCGAAATCGGACCATTAGGTAGCGAGAAATTGACGTTTCAAGGATTTCATGTTTACACATGCGCAGACGCTACCATTGGGCGGCTGTTAATGAATTTCATAGGGGACCATCTGGAGGCTAACCCGCGTAATCCCTGAAAATTTCATCAAAATCGGATGGAAATTGTGGAAATTATGCGTGTGGCAAGGATTCCCGGACAGACAGACCGACAGACACGATACCAAAATTGTTCAGGAAGGTCTAAAACGTAAAACGCGAGTTGAAATTTTGATTTTGGAGGCAAAAAATGTTTCACTTTTCAAAAGTGGAAACAATGCTTCCGCTACCTTGGTAGACTCGGAAGCAATAGTCAATAAATTCGTAATTAGGGCGCAGAAAATCTACGTAACCTTAGTTTCAGAAAACGATGGCTTACCGTGAAGTGTTGGAGCGGCCTAATTACAACGGCTTTTGAATCTTCGTTCAGAGTTATGAACGGGGCGCAGGTAGTGAGGATGGCCCTGTAAGCTAAGATGCTCCCATGAGCCGACGTGTTTTTCCAATCAGAGTTCCAGATCCGAACTATGTAGCCGTAGAAGGTCTGGCTCGTCAGGTGGCAGTTGTTGTCGCCTTGCCCTTCATCGTGATCCTCGGGCTCGGGAGTGCCATCCTGCCCGGAGGCAAAGTCTCTGCAGAAGCTCATTATCACCATCGTGATCACCACCAACCGGCCATAACTCCACATAGCCATTTTTTGAGCAGGCTATGCTAGAAACGCACAAAGGGGATGAACCTTCCAATTCCATGTTTCATGGTATTTTAAATGTATCAGGTAACTAGCTGAATCCAACTACCTACTTATTTATGTGTACAGTAAATCCTAGATTAACCGAGGTGGTCTGGGCGTGCACTGAATCGACCCACATACTCGTGTATTCCATTTTCCTGGAATATCTAAAACATGACGATGTTGGGATGAGTGGACTCCACACAACGTTGACAGTTTTAACATGGAAATGTTTTTACGGGGGTAACTGAGTTGGAATGTGTGCGCCTGACGTTACCCCCGTGCGGGGATTTACCTCGTCCATCATCACCCCTACCAAAGTGCCCGTCCCCCCACTCTTCCAATTCTCGATTCCCCCTTTCTACCAACTCCTATATTCTACAGAACACAGTCAGTTCTGCGACAAGCGAGGTTCCACGGAAGAACGCTCTTCCATGGTGCTTCTTTCAATCTACGGAACTAAACTATGAACTGATCAATCATGTTAGCACAGTGGAGTTGGTCACAGGGTGGGAGTTTATCAAGGTGAATAATATAATTATTTATGTCATCAGCAGTGGTGGATTAGGGTGTTGTTGCTCCCCTAATATAATCGCAATGCAGGTATTTAAGTGCTTCGAAAACTTTTGTTGTCCAACAGTAGAAAGGCTCTTTTGGTTCATCATCTTCATGCAAGTTGTATGTTAGAACACCTGGAGTGTGATCTTTTATCTGATGGCCGTCCTCGAAATATCGAAGGTAGAGGAGAAAGTGGCATCCCAAACTCGGTTCATAGAGCCAAAAAAATCCCATTCAACCTCGGTTAATCGAGAGCCCAGATAATCGATTTTTGGAGCGAGCGGTTACTTTACACCACATCAAAACGAATTTCAACTCTCCACAAATATTACCTACTAAGATAATCAGAAGGTCATGAACACGCCTCTGTACCTAAATATCTACTAATAAATACTCTTCCTACCTTCTTCAGTTCTATGGATGAATAGCTGTGCACTTAATGCTGAGTACTCAGTTTTGAAAAACAAATCAACAGTCTTCAAAATGATGTTGAAAGTCCACGAAATTCGATAGACATGTATCACAAATTGAATATTGAAATATTGTTGAAAATTATGTTTCCAAGCGATTCGTATCATGTGGTCATACTAACATTACAAAACAGCACTACTTACAAAATAGTTTCATACCACATTAATTTTTAATAATTTCGGGCAAGTAACTAAAAGTACCCATATCCTGTTAACGCTTGGTAGGTAGGTTCCACCTTCCAGCTTGAACGTGAAATAATAATTACAATATATTACATTCACCTTATATATAATTTAGATCTAATATTAGACGTACAATAATACGTACTGAAAAAGAAAGAAACGAAGCTACATCGTTGTCGAGTACATTGTTGCACAATAATTTACTGATAATAGTAGTTTTATACTGGTTTAAAGATACTAGTTTACTTATCTAATAACTGTATCTTGTAATTTCTGTCGCAATTACAATAATTTATAGTTTTAGCAACGTTTTCGTGATGTTTCTTGTACTTGTTTACATTTGAGGGCCGTGAAATCCTTAATTATTATTAGGTAAGTACGTACTTATCTTAATTATTTCGAACCAGCTGGATGCACCAGAATTGATGTTTGTTTATGTTCATATTAAACTTGGTGAGAGATGATTCGCGCATGCGCCAACGCTTGTTTGAGCTCACATGTCCCATCAGTCTAGGTAGCCATTGTTCTGTGAATCTTCCTCTTGTCTTGAACGTGCCCCTCGAAACCGCCCCTAAAATTAGCTTTGTTCAAAATTAATTAATACATCGATACCAGTCGTCAGTTCTGTGTATTACGGTGTCACCCTTCTGCTGCCAGAAAATCCGGGATTTTGAATACTATCCGCAAGGACCGCGCCTTTACACGGAGAGAGCCTTGCCAGGTCGGCTAACGATTTGGCCGTCGTGATATATGTAATATTCGAAATTAGGGAGTTACCCTCCTTTTCCTACATACCCTTCCTGACCCTACGCCATACACCGTTCTTTTACAGGTAAAATGATTAAAACTCATATGTATAACGAAACGAGCAGGAAGCAAAAATCTTGGTGAGTCTCCTCCTGTTGCAATTTTATAATTCATTTTGTTTTCCGTATTATATAAATACAATTTCCTCCAATTGGGGGTGGTCCTTCGAAAATACGTATTTACGCGCAACCATAATTAAATGGTCCTTCGAGCCGGATGTAATTTATTCGGATCTCACATTTCAATAGGTGATTCTGGCTATTTTTAGAACCTACTCGATATTCCTAAGTTCAGTAAAATTCCTAGTTTCAAGTCAATTCTTGAATTGTCGTACAACTCGTAGTTGCCCTCCAACTTTGTTGTTCGTAGTGAAGTTAGTTGTTGGTTCGCGTTGTTACGATCATTACCTATCTATTCTCTTTTCCCGCGATGGCTCCGTTCGATGATTCGAATGTTACGGCTGCTCTCGTTAAAGCTCAACATAAA
>JAEMON010000008.1:12412691-12444355 GCA_030264115.1 Lygus lineolaris | reverse complement strand
GAATTCATAATGAAAGCTCGCACTATTGATACAATGCGTTCCAAAAACCAACGAACGATCGATTTAATAAATGGAGCTAAACTGAAATTGGATAACTCATATGCAATCGATTATAGTACCTTGGTTGCATTCGACGATCTTTATGTGGTCGTGCATGGTAGATTCGCTATTGTCAACAATGAAGACGCACCTAGGGTAGACCGAGGGGTTACGTACGTTCCAAGACTTGAGTCCTATGCAAAACTGCAAGTTCCAAAATTTAACGGTGTGGTAGAGGGGTGGCCTGTCTATTTTCAATTATTTAAACAATCTATTCATGGACATGCTCGTTATACTGACCTTGATAAAGTCACTCTTCTTGCTAATTCTTTACAACGTCCCGCTGGAGCTATTTTATCAGCTATTGCACCCACTGCTGAAAATTATAACGTTTTATTGAAAAGTCTTCAAGGTAGGTATGAAGTTAAAAGGGCTTTAGCATCCGCATATCTTGATGAAGTAATTCGGTTCAAGACTTTAACTAATGAATCAGACAAATCACTTGATTGGTTTTCAGAAGGATTTGTTGCTCCTATTAATGCATCAGAGCAGCTAAATTTAGAGATTTAGCGGATTATTTGTTTGTTTATTTTGCATTGAAAAAGTTGGATCAATCCCTATCAATAGGTATTATTCATTTTATCATGTTTTTTTCACGTTTGTGATTATAACCTTTTTATTTATCTTATTTATTTAGTGTTTACTTTACAAGTGATATTCATACTCGTATTTAATTTTCGTATGATTCTGGGCTCCCCTTGGGCTTATGAAATAGTACTTCTAAACTTGATGAGAATTGAAAAGGAAACTTTTTAGGAAAATTTGTCAAACACAACTTACGTCAACAACTCGAAGGTACATGATATTGGGTCACATGAGTACTCAAGCACGCGAATCCATTTGGTAGAACGCCTGCCGAAAATCTTCGGTCAACGTCGAAAAATGGCACGAAGAATCCAGAAAAAAGTGGAAAAGTTTACCAAAGCCGAAGAGGGAGGTCGCTAGGGAGTGAGGAGTGTTTAATTAAAGAAAGTTAACAATCTCATAAAAACTTTGTCTCATCCCGAAAACCCTTAAGATGATGTAGGTTCGCCTTCCTTCCCTACGACGGACCCACTACTATGGGGAAGGGTTTACTTCCGGGATGAGGGACACAATGCGTGAGGAGTTTCTTTCACGAAAAGTTGGCCCGTTCTTTTTAGCAGCTCCAAGAAACTTGTTTCGTACGAGTTTTTGCTACCACTCGACTCCTCATAAATCGAGATAGGTGGATAATAGATGAGGAAGTTATGGGACAGGGTAGAGATAATAACACAGTATTCCAACTTTTCTTTTCATTCTAGGTATTTTAAATTATGTTCTTTTGCACTAATAATAGAGGGGAGACCATACAAAATAAAGTAGTTAAATCTAAGGAGGAACCACAATCTCACATATCCGGTTGGGTGGAAATGTAAACCCTTGGCCAGTTGTAGGGCAGCCCCAGAATCATGCGTGAGGTTATGTACGACAAAAATTGCTTTTCGCTACTCCATTCTTCGATCCATTATTCTTTTGTTCAAGTTTGTTTCTTGATTCAGCTCGTCCAAACAAAACGCGGTCTCTTCTTTGTCTAAGTACCTCAAGGCACTTTTGTCTTCCCCACACGGAATACAAAGGAAACCGGAAATTATTTTCAAAAGATGAAACCCTATACATTTCGCCAAATCGCTTTTCCTTTCGGGTGTTTGAGCAACATTGAAGCTCGGTGGAATCCTCCATTCAGATCCTGGCGTTCCTACTGAAGGCGGAAAAAGCTTTTTTATTATTTGCGTCGGATGACAACATGAATAAACACCACTCAAGCTCGTATCATTTCCCAGCTGCGGCAAAATATTTGTTACAGGGATTTATCAAATATTTACTCGGTCTTTTCAGAGAGTGTTTTGGAAAGAGCCCTGACTGGCATTTCATTCATGAAACGGGCGGCTTTTCGGGAAATAAGAAGCGTGAAAGCTTGGGGACTATACTCAAGTGGCACTTACCATCGAAAAACATTAATTTCTTCAGTAATGGAAATTTATAGGTATTCAGTTCGAAATATTACAAACTTCTGACAACTACGAAGATACACATTACGCATTTCAAGCTGAAAGCCTATTACTATCCAACTGAAAGAACACAAGTTTTTTCCCATAAAAACTCGATTTTCCCAACACAGTTTCCACTGAAAAATAAAAACTGACTATAGGAGACATATTTTGTTCGTTATGATCCAAGAAATCGACTCCTTGAAGGATGCACACTCTATCAGTACACACCCTGTATAACAATAAAGCATTCTTTTCTAAATGGGTAGACAAAACGAGTAGTCTACTATAACAGTAGGTGTAGATCCCGTGATAGTGTCCGACTATACAGAAGCTACAGAATAACTAAACTGCCAATAGGAGCGACTCATCACTCTCCCCTTCTACAGTTAACTAACTATACATAGCTAAACCATAAACGAGGTAACTTCAAATTAAAAAAATTATATCTATATAAATATTATAAATATCTACCTATATAAATATTCTATATAACCTATACCATTAGTGTTTGTTGGTGCCATGTCTTGAGTCGACGTTTTGGGTGAGGGTGAGGAGAAGTGGCAGTCCTCTTGTATTAGGTGGTTGATTCCTCTATTCATACATCAAGCGCTTTCGCTCTGTAGAGCATCATCAGGATCTCACCATCGTTGAGACCAGCCTCAATGAGACGCAGGACGAGTATATCAATAAGACCATCCTGATGATGCTCTACAGAGCGAAAGCGCTTGATGTATGAATAGAGGAATAAACCACATAATACAAGAGGACTGCCACTTCTCCTCACCCTCACCCAAAACGTATACCATTAGTGTTCAGTAACAACATCATACCTACTCTAACTCAAGATTTCAAAGCATGACTCAGGATGCAAAGAGGAAACGTCAAGTGAAGAAGGAACAAAAAGCTTTCCATCAAGCAATATGTTCAATTGGCTCACAACTCAACAAGCAATATGAAAAAGTGCTGTTATGCAGGGCAGGTGTACCTACTGACGTCCATTTGGACCGAAGGCATTCATATACTTAATCAATAAAATGTGAAAATTATATTATTATACTCGTACAATAATGTGTTGAGGATTATTGAGGATGAACCCTAGTATGACGTACCTCCTTAGACTTTGAGTGGATATCATCACAAAGGTATGCCAGACGCAAAGAGAAGAGCGTTTTTGTGTTAACAATAAGTAATGGATAGTTACTTCCACAAATACACAGATGATGTAACTAGTTTTTGGCAGTTATATGTATAGTAATAAATAAACGTTTACGAAAAAATACATAAGTACCAATATTTATGTAGGTATATGTCCTCATAATTTTGTCTGAGGACTACTTACTGCAAACATACTGAATGAGGAACTATCACAGGTATTGGTTGATGAACTCGTTATGAGGGAGCTCATCAACCTTATGAGCACTCAGAGCCTCAGAGCGTTTACGAACCCGATCCAGGGTCTGATCCGTTAAGTAATATTGAACGTTTGGCTCCCTCCGACGACAAAACACCTTGATAGCTGCTTCACCTGTAATTAGTTTTCCTTCCTCAACGGACGGCTCAGTTTCTACCGGTTAACTTGCTGCAAATACCTACCTACTTCCAGAAATCGAGTTTTTGATCTTTACCAGGCTGGTAAACAAAAACCCTCTCTTCCTAAAACGCTAATCAATGTAAATATAGGTCACACTAATGTAGTATGTACCTAATGAATTTATAAACATAAACTTACTGAGATGATAATGATGATCCAATAATTGGTGTGAAGAACATCTAACCCGAGTGTACGTACTTTTCTCATTCAGTGATGTTCGTACATGAGATAAGGGCAGTACGATTTTCGTAATTTTCCCATCCGGGATTCGAGCAAAAGACTGACCAAAAGTTTGGTAGGTACTGTCTCAACTGCTCTAGATGCGGTCCCAATTGCTGAAAGCTCTTCAACTCCTATGGTCGGATATTTAGTAATTTATTGTCCAAGATTGTTTATATCATATAAGGTTTTTAATTAAATAGGTTTTCCGAACCCCGAAATAAGTCTGTTAAAAAATCTTAAAACCTATGG
Organism: Lygus lineolaris; assembly: GCA_030264115.1. Lineage (NCBI taxonomy): Eukaryota > Metazoa > Arthropoda > Insecta > Hemiptera > Miridae > Lygus > Lygus lineolaris. The sequence continues at coordinate 12,440,182 of JAEMON010000008.1, read as the reverse complement.
ATTCTCAAACCAACGAATTCCGTAAGATCCTCCAACAACAATTTCAAACTACTTATTGCAGATGATTATTGATAGGAAAACTCGGCAGATCTAGTTAAGGAGCCAAGGGAGTGATACAACGAAGTTAAACTAAATCACTGGCGATGAAGTTTAGGAAACGTCAATGAGAAACGTTGTCTATTTCCACGAAAATGATGAATTACAAAGGTAAATCGATTTCGACGGTTAGCCAACATCAGTAACAAACAAGGACTTTGTAAATCATTATTTTTGAAGAAATAGACAAAGTTTTCAATGATTGACTCCGGTTTCTGATAATCTAATGAGAGTGATCCAATTCAGTTTTTAAAATAGTTCTCAGCTATTTTAAAGCATTCAGCAATTGTTGGCCGACACGTATGCGGTTTGCGTCATTCTTGTAATGAAATCCTCTAGGGAGATCAGCTATAGATAATTTTAAACCCGTAATTTTGAATTTTCACGTTTTTTTCTCAGATGTCAAATTGGCATACAGGCACCTCATACCCCTAGGGGATGATAAAATAGGAGGAATGCCGCCAACCGCATCAAAATCCGTTGGAAAATTATATGTGAAAAATGGTAAAAACTGTGTGAAAATGGTTAGGGGAGGTGGGTGGGTGGTTATTCAGTTTATAATCTAATTGGTCCTAAGCAATAATAATGTTATAGTGAGAGTTCCTACAAGCTTCGGTAGCCGAGATTAAGTCATTATTGAGAACATTTTAGGCTTACTCCCTCGGCACGTCGGCACCTTAAGCCCTACCGGCTAAAATGAAAAAAATGGAACGTGCTTTAGCTTTAAACTGAAATAAATTTATGTGGGTAATTGCGAGTTCTTGGAAGGATGTGGAAGGAGGGGAGAATTGGCAGCATGAAATGTGGTGTGCGATGTGTAATCAATTCAGAGCATTCCAACGAATGATGAATGATTTTTGCGGGGTAGAAAATGAGGAAGCTAATAATTATTTTATATGAGCTAAACGATACGAAATTGGGGGACGAAAAAGCGATACGAGGTATTTTCTAATGCCTTTTTAAAGCTCTGAATTTATTACACAAGCCCCAGAAACCACATCCCATCCCGCCAATTTCCTCCTCCTACCACATCCTGTGAATGAGAACTACAGGTACATAATAACACACTAAGTTGGTTGGAGTTTTCAGTTTGTCTACCTAGCGTGACGCAGACAATATTTATTCAACCTCATAAACTGGTAGTTCTTCATTCCCAATTAGCTAGGTAAAACATAAATTTTCCTCAGTTGCGTTCATTCCCCCCGTCACTAACTCAAGGAGTCCAGTCGGAGACCGCTCCACTGTGTACTGAACCTCTATATTACTCATATCCATGTTTAATTTACTTCCATGCAATCTTTTCCCGTTTCCAGATTTAGATGGTGCTCTTGTGATTATGAGATTGGGGGGAAAAACCACAAATAGGTTCTCCCTACCCAATTTCTTCCCTTCTGCTTTCAGCTTTTATGCGAATCAGTTCTCCTTTGATTGAAAACTATTATTCAGCCTATTCAGCAATTTTGGGGATGAAACCAGCGTTGATTTCCATTTTTCATTTTTCTTTTCCCTTTTGGTATGAATCAGTGTTAGTTTATTCTGTTTCCCTTTTTGCAGCCAAGTATCAGGTTTGATTATTTTTCTTATTTTCCATTTTCCATTTTTGCATTTTTCTTACAGAAAGGAGGCATTTCATTTCTTTGATTTCAATTTTCATTATTACAATTTATTTTCCCATATTTTGGATTTTCCTTTATTTTCCCTTTTTGGTTCTTGCCAATTTTCATTTTGATTTTAGATATTTTGTATACCTAGTTATTTTCATTTCTTCAAATTTCTTTTGGGGTATTTAATACCATTTCTTTATTTTATACCTTTTTGGTATTTTTGAGGATCTTTTTGGTCTGGACAGCCATAAATTGTCCTGGTAGCAGACTCTGCTTAGTTATACAGATTAGCAATTTTAGAAATTAGAGTTGTTAGTCTGTTAGACAGTTTAAAGCTATTCAGCTTTTTATATTAATATTATTATTTATTGTTTTTTTTTTTAATTCCGTGTTCTCTTTCATTTTACCCGATAGGGCATAAGCCAAATTAACCTAGGCGCGAGCGAGGAGATCTGCATAATTTTCGGGCAGGGGGCTATAGCTTTCAAGCATGTTCCATGCTAATAAAGATTTCAACCCAAGATTCCAGTCCTTCATCATAAGTAACAAGGCTAATGTCCTCAGCATTGACAGGAAGGTCAATATATATGTTGTGCGAAGCTAGGGAGTGTTTCGCTGTCGGTAAACCAAAGGCAACAAAACAGCATCATAACGGGCTCGGACCCACCCGGGAAAACTTCCAGTGGTGCCCTCCACGACCCCACCCCCTCCCCACACACACACACACACACACCATTGTGTCTGATATGGCGTGGGTAAGTTTTTACCCTGCAAGCAGTTCTACAACAACTCTCTTCCTCGTTCCCAGAACTTTTCTCAGGGCTCCGGGGGTTTTCCGACATAACCTATTGGATCAACGATTATACCAACTTATAAGAGCTCTCTCTCCAAGACTCTCGACGGCTCATTTTCCCTTTGGGAGGGACTTCTGTTTCTTTTCTCAAGTTGAGCCAATAACTAAAGAGTGTAGTCTTCTTTCAAATATTCGACATATTCTCACCCTTTGGACCTTTTTCAGTCCCCTTTATTCGCTTGGCCAACCATACATCACAGGACGCTCTTACAATATAGTATAACATACTAGGAACCCACTTTAAAAACTATTAGTTCACACTGTTATATTCGTAGTTTGATGAAATAATGATATTTCATTATTATATTCATAATAACACATCACTATATATTTATACATCATTATATTTATGATGAGATAATCAATCCTGCAACGAGCCTCCCAGCTCGGTTTGCTCATTGCAAGTGGTTGGTTAGGTCCTCAGGACGAATTGTGTCCCAAGTTTTATTACCTCTCAGTCCTCGACGAGCTGGTTTGGTATCACAGAACCTTACATCGACATCCACAGTAGTTGTGAGTGGACTTCAAAATAATAAACCGAATCGCATATATATATCTAAATGTATAACCGAATATCGCCATTCCAGCCTAACGTACTAAAAATGTTTAAAAATTTCCAAATTTAAAATTCACCAAGTTGTCTATCTAGTATCTACTTATTTGAAATTGTTGCATTAAACTCTCTTCAAACGAACATGTCGACACATGAGCTGATGTGGACAGAAATGGACCCAATATACTTTTCTTAAGCCTGTGGTACTAATAATAGTTACTTATTATATATTATAAAGGTTCTTACTTAAACCGTTTGGGGGGTCGTTTTAGCACTCTCATTCCGCAGGCAAATCAGATACCTAAACTAATGTAGCATGACGAAAACAAAAGCAATATTAAAAAGGTAATAGACGCAGCTCTCTTCAAGAAGGAGTTCGAATCACACTTAGATAAGAAGTAATAACATGAATATTATTATTTTGAAAGAAATATACTCCTGATAAGCACCAGAAAATAATAAATGTTTGAAGAATCCTCAGACCCCACAAATTCATATTATTTCTGATCCCTCGTTCCTTCGATTTCCCCACCTTCAGGGTTTTAGTCGTCTTAGAGGGCCTCGTTGAACTCCCTTTTGATGAGTTTTGCTGAAGTAAGTTGACATACGATAGAGAAGAAATGAAACAAATTAATGCGAACCCGAAAGGCTTGATATAGATGGAAAAAACTTATTGGAAGACTGACTGCAACTGAGCTGATAGAAGAAAAATCCGATAAAGGGAGTTCCATTCATGCGGGATGAGTTACTGAACGAATTTTCAAAGAATCATATTTAACCGATGTGATAGGTGGTTCTTAAAGAAAAATATGCGCTGATTCCGAATAGGCATACTATTATTTGTTGCTACGTTTAAGATGGTAATTAACACCAAAAAAACTTTTAAAAACACGTTTTTTTACCCTTATTCCTCAAAATGTGGCCCCTTAGAGTACTCCAAAAATTCTAGCCAATCAACCCAGCCTTTTTTTGTTATTATCAACATTTTGACTTTTCGATTTTTTATATAGATTCCAGGGTCAGACATAGAATCCAGGAACCGTTTTAGAATGGTCTGAAACGGATATCCATGGAGAAAATTCTTTAAAATTTGCAATAAAAATTGTGTAGCCATTGCAATTGCTGAATTTTTCTAGAAAATTAGCTAAAATATTTGGACAGGGTGGTATGGTGATTTATGACAGTTCATCGCGTAGATACATCAGCAGTCAAAAGTCAAGCCTCAAGTACCTATTAGCAGTCAAATCCTCGTCAGACCAAACATCTTGAGTCTTGTACATATGCAGTGTAGAAAATTATTAAGTATTACCTACCTGTAGGTGGGTGAACATATATATATGTGTGTGTGTGTTCTAGAAGAATTAGTACCTATTTTTAATTCATTTCAGGAAATTGAGAAAATTGTTGTACCTATAGTGCCTACCTACTCGAAAATTCTGCTAGTAGATTATTGCAAGTTATATTATTTACCTAATGCTTGTTTCGTTATCATTTCAGGTAACGTTCCCAAGGTGAAAAATCTGAAGTCGGAATACGTAAGAGTAAGTACCGAGCGAGAAACAATTTTGTTTAAAGTCTGCCAAGTTGGTGTGGCCCTAAGCTTCCAATTCAATTATTTCTTGAACATCAGTTTTTTTCTAAACTGACAAGAATCAAAACGTTAAGAATTTTTTCCTCGTCCATTGACGTGTTTCACATTTTTAAAATAATCCGATCAATCACAATGGAATTGTTAAGCCTAGCCCCCAACTACCATCCAAATTTGGCCGGAATGAGCCATTAGATAATGAGAATCCGGTGTTCGCGGAGATAAAATGTGGATTCGCAGAGACTGCTAGGCGGAAATTACCATACTAGGCCCAAGATAACATGCAAATGACGCGTCATGGCGAGCGAGGGTCCACTCCTATTTATTTTGAGGTCATAGATTCTGGACCCAAAAATTACCAAGGAATCCATCATTTCGATTCAAAATTTGGTAAATTTTCCTCCCCAGTCGAGGGAGGACAACGCTGACATAAATAGCCCCGGGCCCCGCAACGTCTGGATCCAGTGGTCCTACGTACTCCTCGGCACGGTAGTTATCAAAGCTCTCCGCATAGAGTTCACTCTCTTAATCAATTTAACGAATTTTCGAAGAAAATGAAGCGATAGATATGGCTTCAAAGTTTTTGTAATGCAAATTTTTGACAATTTTGTTCATGGAAATCCGTTTCAGACCATTCTAAAACGATTTCCTGAAATGTAACACTTTTCTATATGCATATATATTTATAAGTGTTGATGGATGTCTAGTAGAATAACTAGGTAGCAGGTTGTATAATGACCAGTCTAGACTTGAGGGAAGTAGTATTTTATTTTCTCCGACGTTTCTACCCAGGGTCTGGGTCCTAGTCATGGAGTCTGATGACAAACAGTTGTTTGTTATCAGAGAACTTGAGAACTGTTTACTTTATTTACCACAGTTTTACACAATACTATAAAACTAATTTTTTCACATCTTCATAATAACATAATTTATTGAAGACCGCAATAATATCACTCCATTACTAGGACCCAGACCCTGGGTAGAATCGTCGGAGAAAATAAAATACTACTTCCCTCAAGTCTAGACTGGTCATTATACAACCTGCTACCTATATAGATTTATATATATTTATATATGCGTCACTCCAGACAATATGCCCGAGGGATCGAGATAAAAAATCAAAAAAAAGTTAAAAATGTCAATAATATCAAAAGTAAGGATGAGTTCGTTGGCCAGAATTATTGGAGTACTCCAAGGGGTCAAATTTAGAAAATTTAGTTTTAAAAATCCTAAAAAACGTGTTTTTTGAGGTTTTTGGTGTGAAATGCCATCTGTGAGGTTTTTGTTGTTCAATTCAGGAAGATTTCGGTGTGAGTACCTACTCCTCCCTCTTCACAACCTACCTACACCTCGGAATAATAATAGCGTGGAATTTACCAGGCTTTTAGATGAGCCTGCACCTCGAGTTAGGATTCTATGCGGTCGAACCGCGAGTTTATTCGATCCTCAGAGTCACAGTTGCGTTTATGTATACAACGATGTTATCGAAATTATGTGGATCGTGGAATTGGCCTATTCTCACGACGAACAACTGTGTCTCTGATTATCTTCTAAGACTCATCTCTTTCCGGGGGGAACCTAAACCCCTGGAAAAGGTATCACCAGGAACTACGCGTATTCGTTAATTCTCATCCTTCGGACTAACCATAAATTTTAATTTACTGATTGAGCCAGTAGTAGGTTATGATGAGATAGGAAGAATGAAAAATCGAATGGACTAAACATAATAAAGTATAATGAACGTCAAAAAACAGAAAAACATAATATGAGATCTTTGAAAGTAGTTGATATCGTAATTAACGAATAATGTACTCTGAAATCAAATAGGTTTGAACATCAAAAGGATTTGAACATCTATAGGGATTGTTGGAACCTTGTGTTACTTAAATCCGCAGATTGCGACTAAATTATTAACGATTCAAGTTAGAACCAAATGGGTACTTGAAAAAACATTCTAAACAGCATGATCTTATATTCGAACTTATAGGTAGTTTACTAAGCACCTACCTAAACCTCCAAAATGCTTTTAATTGCGGCACTTCGTGGTTTCGCGGAATTTTTTGCGCGCGACCACAATTATTAATCGAGTACGGCGTAGTGTACTAAAACTTCGGACTGACCTGTGGCCTACGCAGGCCTCCTTTCGAGGTAAGTTAGCGGAGATCTGAGAGCAGGTGAGCTAAGCCGCCTTCAGGTGAGGTTTCCCTCCCGCATCAGCATAGAATCGGGGTCCACCTCTGGAAGTCCCAATACAATACAATACAATCCGGAAGTCGAAGGTCTTGAGTGATACAATATCAGGCCAGGATATTGTTGCTGTAGTGGAACGATGATGGTGATTCCTCAAGAGCTAGCGAACGACAAACTTTGAAAACGACTTGATTTGAGAATTGGGCGTGTTTGCTGCCCCTCGAGATTTTTGTCCAATAACGTCTTATTTTGCTCCCACTCTTTTCTGAGATTTATTCGTGAGCATGTCTGATGATAACCATTGTCATTATATAGCCTCAGAAACATGATTGGATATTCCCTCACTCTATGCAGTTTCGAAGGCGTGTTTTCCTCCCAGAACTGAAATTTTGCATAGAGCGGGGGGTGACATGATGGATTGTTGACGCCCCTGATTCGCAGTGGGGTAATAAGCTTACTTCAGCGATCCAACTTTTCCACGTGCGGGTTCGCTGCTGCCCGAGCTGGGAAAAATGGTATTGAATTCTGAACTGAATCCAATTTCTGAGCTATGGTGTTCGGTGAATGGACTCGACGCCGCACAGTGGGGCATATCCGGAAAAAACTAAGCTCCGCTCCACATTTATAGGAAATTTTGCGCCGATTCCGAATATAGCCCATGTTCCTATGCCTAAAATAGCGAATTAACTGCGTAAACATGAAAAAACCTAGAAAATTCACGTTTTTGACCATTGTAAATGCCCAAAATCATTTTTGTATGGAAGGAAAGTTGAAGACCTGAGACTTCTGCGTCGAATGAGATCAACGCTGGCTCACCAACTAAGTACCCATACTTTTTGGTGATTTTTCAAAGTTTTCCGTTTTCTCGACTTTTTTTGTGTTCACGACTGAAAAAGGAAAACTTTTTAAAATAACCAAAATTCATGGTTACTGTGTTAGTGACCTGGCATTGGTCTCATTCGACGCAGAAGTCTCAGGTCTTTAACTTTTCTTTTATGTAAAAATAATTTTGAGAGGTTCCAATGGTCCAAAACGTGAATTTTCTAGGGTTTTTGATGTTTACGCAGTTAATTCACCATTTTAGGCATAGGAACATGGGGTATATTCGGAATCAGCGCAAGATTTCCTATAAATGTGGAGCGGAGCTTAGTTTCTGCCGGAAAATGACCATTTTGGCCCACTGTGCGCCGTTTCTTTCTTGATTTACACTTGGTGTTTTATATCTGGAGAGGTCATGATCCTGACACCATCCTAAACATAAGAACATCTCGGAATCAGCGTGAAATTTCCTATAAGGATCACCCACAACATCGGTTGGAATTATTCTTTGAAAATTCGCTCACCAACTCATGCTGCATGAATGGAACTTTTTTGCTACTTCTGAAAATGTTCCCAAATTAACATTATTTTGCTGAGAAGAACCTCAACGAACTAATAGTAATGTAGAAGTATAACAATATTAGGATGTATAATGTTGAAATGATTACATAGATGGATAATGAAACTATCAAATACGTAGAAAGGCTGAAGGGGAGTCGAAACGGTGCCACCAATGAAATAACCGAAGATATAAATACAGTCTGCGCGTCTCCAAAACAAAATGAACATTAAACAAACATAATAATCATGCTGCTCACTTCAATCAGTTTTTGGTGCTTCGGCTGCTAAAAGGTTCATGAGATGAATCGGAAACCCAACATCAGCGAAGTTTAGAGGCTCTAAATTACGGCTAATGCCTCCTACACAGCTTTAAATTTCTTTGATTGAATTTCTCAGATAAGAAAGATAAGGTCACGAGTTAATTAAAATCAGGGCGTTGAGGGGGGCGTGGTCCGAATTGGTTACAGGGCTTCCGGAGAAGCCGAGCTTTTATAGGGTAACGCTCATTCAGGTTAGAACGGAAGACAAGATGTGTACGTGGCGAGGATGAGCGTTGAGCAACCAAAGTTATTCCAACCCGTTACGCCTTCGAAAGCATTTTGTACTTGAAAATCTGAACAAGGGAATCAATTTCATACCGACTTCCTGAACAAGAACATGCTATTGCTACTTTGGATGAAATGGACTGAGGCATAATTTTGAATGTACAATAAAATGGCCCATTGGAATAGGTAACTTAACTCCGAGGAAATAGTTTCCTAACTGGAAATATGATGGGAGACCAAAACCATTGAAAGACTGTACACTGTACAACCGTCCAATAAACCTGTTTCAATAATCGAGCGAAGAAGAGCACCATCTTGTTTGAACAATGGAAGTGTCCAGAAAAAGTGCTTTGAGAAAATAGGAGGTAGTAACAGAATGAACAGCTGCTAGTTCCATCGGTATAGATTGAAGTACATGATGGAACTGGTAAAGTCAATATTAATGGTTACAGCCAATAATACTCGACTGGCGTTTACCGCCCGTTATCAAAACGCGTGGAAGTGGACCTTTTATTCGTTTTTTCTGTATTGTTCACCTGACACTCGATATCTCAACGAGGGAGCGTCACATTACTGTCCCTCTTCAACTGTTTTCTTTTTATTGCAGTAATCGCCAATCCTGTCCAGGTAGAGTTGATCAAACAAAATGATGTATGAGTGACAATGATTCTGAGTATCAATATTATTCTATAAACTGCATCAAACATTCATGTAGAAGTTACGGGGATATGTTTGACCAAAACTTTGTGAATGTCTTCTATATTAAATGGAATGGGTAATTAATTGTATTTAAATTGTAATTAAGGTAAATAATGTATTATTAAAAATGTGAGAACGATAGAATTCATATTATGTCGATATTCTTCAACGTTTTTCTATGCACCGTGGCTACCGATGATTCGATTGAGATGGACCAGCACCCAAATACAAAATTCGAGGAGGAGAGAGGGCCCTTGAGTCGTGAGTAAGTTTATTAAAAAAAGCTTTCGCTAGGTATATACCTTTACCTATGGTAGACTTTGGGAGCAAATGAGTGCGAAATACTTACCTTATTAACACATTATTCCCGGTATGAATCAAAGTTCTTTTTCTTTCACTAAATCTGCTAACTTACATCTTTCTAGAAGCCTCAACAAATTCCTTAATGCTGGTTCACGACATATAATTAGTCAGAAACACGAACAGGATTTTCCACGCTTTACCATGCTTTATTATGTTCTCGGTTTGGCACGAGAGAATGAAATTACTCGTAAATCTAAGGTTGTCTGGTACTCATTGAGGTTGTTATAACAATGGAGGTTCAACGGCGCTCAAGTTTGCGCATGCCCAGTCGCAACAAAGTACTGATGTGATTGTGACGGAAGGAGAGGTTTTGGACTGAACGATGAGTTGTGACTTATGGCAGATCACAGAAATGCGCAAAAACTAACACATGTAACACCTTCTCATATACTCAACACTATCGGAAGAACGTGAATGCTTTTCTTTCAGAGGACTCATATTCTGGGCTGTCTAAAATGACGAAATCTTCCATTAGTTATCACACAAAACAATTTATTAGAGTTTGTCCAGTAATAATTTAGGAAATGAAAACATAGGTCTGCAGATGGCAAGCAGATCCTCAGACCTCAGACACTTTAGTCTAACATATTGTGTCCACATCGGCTTGGGTTAAAAAAAGTGCATGCACTATTTAAAAAATGATAATATTCTTATATCGAAGCAGCTACCCTTTCTTTTAACACTGCTCGGAGTGAGCGAGAAAAAAATCATTATTATAAAATTTTACGACAGAATTTTGAGTCAGGGTGTACCTATTCCGCCAGAACGAATAAAAAGAAATTACTGTTTTTTCTTCGTCCTTTCGTGATATTTCTCGGGTAACGAGTTCTTCGGATAGCTTCCTAGTCCGATTCGAGATTAGAGGTTTTTACGATGCTCTTCTCCAGACGCCGGCTTTATAGCAGGCCTATAACAATGAAGACAACTATGACCTTCTCCTTGTATCTGGGAATCACGGCCTTATTGTTTGCCGCCGTAGGCTCTCAGTAGACGTAGAGCGGAATATGTTTAGCCTACAAGCTGGTAGAGACGAGGGCGATGCTCGAAACCCCTATTACTTTTATTGGGGTCGCTTTCCGGAAACTAAACGTCAGCAATTTAAACAGTTCGCTTTTGCCAGTCTCTCCACAAGGGTATAAAAGCTAGTGTTGGGGTTGGGTGGTATTTTCTCTCTCAAGAGACAGGACGGAGTATATGTTTGTTGTATTATACAACATTTTCATAAAAGGATTGGCTTAATTTGAAAAATTGTATTTATTGAACGAATTTATGCACAATAAACGTACGTATCAAACATTTTCACCAGGAGGCATGTTTCGATATGGCTGCCTTCAGATATATAACCTAGCTATATCAATGTGACGTATGTGCCCCTTCCGTACCTACTCATTTATCTCGACGGCTGATGTTATATTCGAGTCTTGAGCAGTTCAATGTTCCAAAGTGGTGGAAGTTCAACCTGCAATGCAAATAATTATCTCTCGTCCCATGATGTTTACTCCATCACTATGGATATCTACATTGTTTGTTGATGCCTTGTTCTTCACAATTTCTCAGGAAAAGTCCAAGATTTCTTTAGTTACGGGCATTTTACCTGCACGTCGTCGCGAAGAACAATCAATTAATCAACATTGAAGAGGAGGATCCGGTGTAGCTGTTCGAGCGCAATTCGACGTAGGTATGCAACAAGGGTCCAATCGGTGTCGTTGGATTCGTCTTGACAAGCAGGGCTTTCAGATTTTGCAAATTTTAGTGGCCTCTATTCAAAAATGGCGAAAAAGGAGCGCTAAAGTCCAAGCGCCACTGCTCTAAATGCGATCCTAAATTTAGCAAAACGGGTACAACTCCTATCTTTCAACTTCATTTCTCAAGAAGGGTCCAAACGACAACTCTCGTAGCACCTGGACCCGTTTCGCTAAACACTATTGCTACTCCCTCCATATTTTTAGCGAGTTTAGCTTCCGATCTACCTGATGGCGCTTGGACCCTTTTCGGAAACCCCGCTGTCAGTTTCACCAGAGGGTCCAAGTGCCAAAGCCCGAAACAACGCCAGAATTTCACTTTTTGGTCGTTTTAACTCATCAGGCAGTGTTATAGGATTGATCACTCATTTGTGCAAACCTCAACTTGATAGGATTTCATCGTGACATTCTAGTACCTGAAGGAAAAAATATACTTATCAAGCTGAAAACATGTTTTGAAGGTTTACCTACAAAGCTAGTAGTAAAAAAAAACAAGTTCTTCGTCGTGGTTCATCATTCGAATTATTGATCAGGCCCTACGAGTAAATGCCGCGAAAAATCGTAAGTTGCACGTTACATTTACGATGATGGGAGGCATTGACGGGTGGGAAAAGTTCATTTTATTATCGGTATAAGACATGTCTCGGGTCAACGAGCACTGGAAATTCTTTCCGGACGGACGAAGGAAGTCGTTTATATTCAACCTAGATCGTCTATTGTGGACAAAGACGTTCCTTCACATGCAGTTTCTTCATCAATCAATGGAAGCCCTATCAATACTCCCCGGACAAAGGGTTAGGGTCGTCCCATCAATAATCTTTACTAGCCGCAGCCTTCACATGTCCGTGCGCCTCCTCCGAATGATGGAACTATCCCATCGCCTATGAGATGTGGGGCCCCGAAGGATTTTCTTTTCCCATCATTCATGACGGAAACATCATATTTTCTACCTCTGTATATACGAGCCACACGTTGATATCAACATTTTGTGATGTGGCAATTGAATGATTCGTGGTCATTTCTCATCCTTTTGAATCACAGTGGTTTCGATGGATGGACCTTATAAATGGAAGGCACAGGAAAGAGAATCCAGTTTTCCTCCTTTCTTATGTGTAACAAACTACTCTTGGAAAAGCAGACAAAGGGGGCTGTTTTACACCTTCTCCGAATATCATTTGGTAGCGCAATACATCTATCACTATCTCACAAACGTTCTTGAATTATTGGTGATATTTGAAGCACTACTTTTATTTGACGGTCATTCTCCTTGTATTAGGTACACATTAAATCATTTGAATATGATGCATGGGTGTATACCGTTGTACGTACATATTATATTACTTGGATAAAATGCCCACATAAGCTCTCACATAAACCGTCTTCATAATGGCAAAGGGAAGGTAGAGCATACAGACTTGCTGACACTAACAACCCAACTGGACTTTTTCAGGACTAGCACATAGGAAATTTAATATTTAAATCATACAGAATCAAACCAAAGACTTTGAGAAAAACCTTTTATGGTGTTCCAGATAATTTAATGTAATTGGCTCTCGGAAACCACTAAAAAACCAAATGTTCGATATTATTTAGAGAATAAGAGGTCATAACCTCCAGCTTTATAGCGGACCTCACTGTATTGTATCGTGTACGGAGAGTAAGAAAAAAACAGCTCTGCCCCTTTTTCTCGTGCGAAAAAGAGGGGATGAAAAAAAAAAACGAGGGGTACTTTTCTCGTGAAAAATTCGAAAGGCTGTTTGCTCCCAGATAAAACACGACCGAGGGGAAAAAGAGGATATGAAAAGGAGTGGGGGTTCCATAAATTTCGTCGCGAATTAACTCGAGCATGAATCGGAAAAACGGGGATGTAGCGACACTGGGCGAAACTGGAGGGGTAAAATGGCGGTTCGTATCCTCCTGTCATCTGCCAGAGCTCTACAATCGAGATTCGAAATCGGATGATAACGGGAACCGATAACGCACAACATTTTCCTGTAACAACTCTTTTCCACATACGCGGGGATTTCGATTTGATTTTCTATCTGCGGACGTAGAAAAATGATTGCTCGCATCCACGACGATGCTTCCTATTAATTTTACGTCACTGGGAAGAAACCAAAAATTGTAACCGCCAAACAATGCTTCCATATTTCGTTTTAACACACATCCTTCTTGATCCCTTACGCAAAAGAACTCATAGTTTTCATTGAGTTCTGGACTGATTAGGACTGAACAAGGTTCGATCAACATGAAACAGATGTCACAACTCCAATGAAGATAAGAAGAACATATCAAGATATGAAACAGAAGATTGGAAAGTATGGTGTTCAACTGGAATCCCTACCTATAATACTAAATTATGCTCCACCAAAGCAGTAATCAACTACCGGAGCCTCTTATTTTTTAATGGCAGAAGCTTCTGGCTGGTATAATCCATAACATCCATAACACATTTTCAAAGGTTCACGAAAAAGTTTCCTATCTGTCATTTCCAATTCTGTCAAGAGGAGATACCATTTTTGGGAAGCGCTGGTATTTGAGGCTTGAGCAAGACAGGAAATCTTACGTTAATCCTCGCCAGAAGAATAGTAGGATCGTAACCTAACCGAAAGAGTAGTTGTGAGTAATTATTCAGCATATTTTCTAGAATCTTGGAACTCGTGACGATAAAAAAAATTAAGAGTGGTAAAAGAAAAGTTTTCCATTTCATTAAGTTCTGAATCAGTGGGGGTGAAAACGAGTTAAAGAGGTGTAGCCAAAGTTTCTTCGATCGATCGGAACCCCCTTAAACTTAGTAAACACCTTTGGGAATTGAACATCGATTTCTAATGTTGAATTACGTCGCAACCAAAGCTAGCGACTCATCTGGAAAGTTCTTAGAAGAGAATATGACTGCGAAAACTCTGATATCTTTTGTTGTTGACAGAACAGCATTTTGGGTCTGGTGGGAGGAATTAATGTTTTCGTAATGAGTTCAGCAGATAATATTCGTCCAGAAGGCAAGGTACTCTCTAAAATCAAAGATGGAATCAAGAAAAAGAATATTTTGGAGGAATGAAACTCAATTATGAAAAACAAAGGGAACCTCAAATCTAACGAGAGAACATAAATATCTAAGACAGCGTAGGTATTATAGAGAGATAGGAATAGGAATATAAAGCGATGACGTAGGTATTATTATAAAGCGGAAAAATGGATATTAGGATGGAGAGGCAATGGCCGTCACTACATTGCTTGTCGTAGAGTAAGATATCATGGCTCAACAATATTTTTTGGAGCTACCTACCAAGAATACCTGCTTACTGCGAGAATGACGCAAGTTGCCACTTCACTCTATCTCTCAAATTGTCTGAACTGATTCGAGAGAGAGAGAGAGAGAGAGGGAGAGAGAGAAACGAGGAAGTACAGAGGGGACATAACAGGGTGTCGGTTGGTGGACGGGTAGGAAACTAGACGAGCGCCACATCGGCTAGTGAAGGGGCCACACCAAAGAGGGCGTAATTCGTCCTGTGATGAAAGAGGGTATATCTACCTCGGGTTGGGTCATCGCCAACTTCGCTTTTCCGAGGTGGTTTTTAATAACCTTTTTCTCCCACCTCAAACCTTCCAGGAGTTCTGGCCCTGAATAATTATCCCTTCTCATTCAACCACTTTTTTTCTACAGTCGGCCATACTGGATTGTGCTCCTCGTAGGGTGATAGGACGATAGATTCCCATTGTTCATTCTGGAACATTTGAATCAACGAAATTGATATAATGCGTCGAAGATTGAACGGAGTTCATTATTAATATTGTAACCTGTCTCAGTGGGTTTCAAAAAAAGCGCCGTTACTGATATTATGATTAATATTACAGCGTTAACTTGGGGCTGGCCAAATAATTTGATTTCCAGAAACAGAATGGCGCACGAGAATAGATGAGAATAGATTGATGAGAATAGATTTCAGAAAATGAAGAGAAAATATATATACCACTTGAATCCATCGATTCGTTCTTCTTCTATTTATTGTTTCTGAGGACTGTAATGTGTAGATGGCAGACTAGACTACAAGATCCTCCTCTAAGTTTTCTGAAAAATTCAAACAATTTTCGTTTCCTCAAAGAGTCCTAGAGGAGCGGGAAATTGAAATCTAAACCTTTTACACACCTTGAATGTGATATCGATGACTTGAGATCAATCACATGATATGGCCTATAGACATAAATGATGTGCAGGAGTGCATTTCGGCAAATGGACAGTCAGAAACGGATTTTATTCCGTATATGTATTAAATAGTGGAAAATGTTGATAAAGGAATTTCGGACTTCTGTACATGTTCAAGAAAAAATTGTTAAAATTCAATGAAAAATAAATATTTGATAAGCTAAGAACAAAACCTTGCGTCGTACACCTTCCTTTTGATTTCTCCATGAGGTACTATTACAGTACCTGTGTACATAATATAATTATACTACTATTATATCATATTATTATACCACTCCGAAGTTATACGTTCTAAGTGATAATAACTAAATGAGGTCATAAAAGTTAAAGGTATTGGAGAGTTCTTCAGTCAATCTCATTCCCTCTTAAACCGGTTTCAAAAAACAAACAGGAGGGAAGTGAGAAGTTTTTATAAAGCAATTATTAGGAAATCACAGTGTTCCACTCACTCTAACTGATTCACGTTCAAAATAACATTACATGGAGATGAAAAACACTGCTATCAGCAAGCGTTTTTCGACTTCACCCCACTGAATTTCCCGAATTACTTGAAACTATGTGCAAAAAATTCGAATGTTCTATCTATGGCATCTATTCGGCTGGAAAGTTTTCCGAGGTTGAAAACTAAGAATCTGTAATCCTAAATTCATCAAGCTCTGCATTCTGAACCCCTCTCTGCATAGCAGATTACTGTAGTCTCTTGCACTGTTTTATATCCAACTACTATCTATTATAATAATAGGTACACGATGGATTACACTGAAATTTGGGACGAAAACAATTGGGAGGGTTTAAAAACTTGTGATCCGCAGGTCATAACGAACAAATCTCTACAGAAATCTACAGCCATCACTCGGCTTAGCCCCTTACAATGCTCATGTTCCAGGTAGCATGCAGAAAGCGTTACGCCTGGATATTGTACACTTTCGCATCATTCTGGATTATGCTAACAATAAGGATTAGTGTGGAAGGCGGGAAAGAGATCTAACTTGTGATCTAGATGTTAAAAAATAGCCCTCTTCTTTAAACTAAACCCCCGGCATTTTAAAAAAGTAGATACGTACCCACCTCGTAATCCTGAGAGAATCCCTTCGAGCCTGTTTTACGGCTTGGTTATCCACCCACGACTACAAAGGGGTCCTTAAGTCCTAGGGAGGCGATGGCTCGACGTACAAATTAAGTGGTGCGAATGTAAAATAGGTAGGGTTTTACGCGTTCGGTTTAGGCTATTCGGTATCCCTAGGGAGTGACTGGGGTGATTTCCTCGGAATGAAATCATACCAATCCGTTGAAAAAACGTGACGTTCTACATATTCATGACACATTTATTTGGCAACATTCGGTTAAAGTCTCTATTCTCCTCGAAATTCCTGAGCCTGTACTTGTTTTATTTAAAAACAAAACACGCTTTATCACAACAGCAAAGTATTACACAACGTGTTATTATTTTTGGTATGGATCAACCATTTGCAAAGATCCTGTCGGCACACTGTATTATACCTACCTTAACGAATTATATCGCGTGGTCACATCTACAATGTGAGCCTACCTGTTATCCTACCTATTATCCTACAGTTTTAGGTCCTTCGATGGGGAAAAATAACTTCTACTCGTATTTTTTGAAGTTTTCGAGCTAAGGCGTTTTGAAGACTCCATCCCTAATTGTTTACGTACCTTACTGGAGAATCCGTCATGACTAGCAAGTCGAGTACAGGTCGCGAGCGCTTTCGATGTAAGGAGGCTCATCAGGCCGTCGAGAGAGTACTCCTTATATTGTATTCTTATAACTAGCGGAACTAACCCATTAGATTTAACTCCATCCCCTAGTTTTCCCCCTTAGAGAATATGGACGGTAACGCCAAGCTTCGGGGCACAGCTAGACCCCAAATGAGACGGGTATACCGAATGTCAGCCCATGGTAACTGAGCAAAGTACGGTCGGCGTACGGACGAATTTTGTTTTAACATGTTTAATGTTTTAGGGCTGGGGGTCTTTCTGTGAATTTCGACGCGCAAATATGCAACGTTTTCCGACACGCAAATATGCAACGTTTTTTTTCTTAGTTACCACGGACCGATTTCTTAGTTACCACGTTATATCGGCTCCATTTGGGGTCTAGTTGTACCAAGATGCTTTTGGTTATTGTCACTGATCAGCTGAGTGAGCTCCAAGGCCATTTTCTCTCCTGAAAAACATTAAACATGATTTAATGTTTTTCCCTCGCAAGGGAGAAATTTAATTTATGATCGATTGCTGAAACGGCATCGTAACTTGTAATGGTCTGCAATTTTCTTAGTTACCACGGACCGATTTCTTTTTCATTCGATTTTCGGATTCTACGTATCTTGAAACGTAAAACATCAAATTTTGAGGGGGGACTATTTAATTGGCAACTGTTACAGAATTATCAACAACATATTAATGATAGGACGAGCGTGGTCATCTTGACGTGCAGAGAATGGTGGAATAAAAATAAGAAATTATTGCAGCTGATCATCATCATGGTAATTAAACCACGAAGCCGATAATAATTATCTAGTAGCTGAATCACTCTTCATACTGGTCAGATCGTAAAAATATTCTAGTTGAACGCTCTCCTGTGATGAAGGGTCATTCACTGGTTGGAGAGAGGGCTAGCAGAGGCAGTAAAACGGTTGGTTAACCATCAATCAATGTGCAAATCGGAGCGTTGTTGATCAAAGCTCTAGCCTCCAATAAATCGTTAGCTCTTGGAAATTCCACCTTTTCAACTCCAACCCTCCAAATTGAGAAGGCCTAGAATGCATTAGCCCTTCTTACGATTGTGCCCAAATTCCACTGAAATAGAATTGCCTCTATAGATTCCTTGATTGATCTTCAGTTCGGTTCAAAGTTAAGTTAAACCCTTCATCGCCTTTTCAGTGGACGGAAACGTTGAATAGAAGTGGGATTCGATATTCTGAAATTGGCAGTTCGCTTCGATTAGTATTGAAAAGTAAGTGGGTTGTTAGAGATTGAACCCGCCCACGGTGAGCCAAAGTTAAGCCTTGGCTTGGAAGTTTCAACTTACCGACATCATTATAACTTGGCCTTAGGTAAACAACTACGATTGTAGTGCTTCGATAACTTTATATTTTCGCCAATGAAAAAAAAAACAAACAAGTTATTGAAATAAATAAACTATATGTTACTGGAACGTTCTCTCATGTAATGAGATCCCCAAATCTCGCAGATTTTATAATTGAGGAATCTTCAGATTTCGTTGAAACGAATAAAAGACACCCGGAGTCAATGAAAACATTGTCCATTTCCACGGAAATAATGAGTTACAAAGTTTAACGTCGATAGCGAATGTATAGTCTTATTCTGATCGTCAGAGTGTCTGTTCGCTCCAGCTGTTTTTATCAATCTTACCCGTGTTATATAGCATCGTGATGACGGTTTCTGACCGATCGTTTCTAACGGGCATGTTACATCCCGATAAAATCGGATGAGTACATGCGGGTGAGTAAGTGTTCTATTTGTCTCACTCGACTCCACGTGAAGTGTATTCCTAGAGTGTCTGCTTTAAATACTCGTCAACAAAAAGATGTTTGGCACCGTGAGTCATCTAACATTAATAAAAAGATTCTGAAATCTATTGACGAAGTAAAGAACAGCGTACAAGAGGAGTCAATGATATCAATTCAAAACGCTGCAAATTATTACACAACGGTTTATTATTTTCTGTATGGAAAAGCCCATCTACAAAGATCCTATTAACATAAAATACTCACCGCCCGCGAGGTTCACAATCATCTCTTGGCGACAATGAGTAGGTACCTTCTTGTAATTTTTATTATCGGAGAGTTGTATCATTCATTCTAAGTTTTCCGTGTTTTCTGAAATTCGAGAAATGTCGACTTTTATCGGGAGTGAAACCTCCTAAAAATTCTTCAAAATAGCATAGGTATTCTAGAATAAGATGTAACGAGCTTTCCTACGGTACCCAAAACAATTTGGTTTGAATGATAAAAATTCGTGTTGCAGCCGGTTTTATGTCAGAAGACGTCATTTACGAGGAAAAAAAAACTTGAAATTTCAAAAAACTCGAAAATTTATTTATTTATTTTAATTACGGGCAAGCCCAATTACAAGTGTAAATACAGCAGAACAGTGCATGATAACTTATAAGGTTTAAACATGAGGTTTAAACGAAAATTGCTAAGAAGGACTTTCGTTTCAAAGAATCGATTACCGGACTCTTGTAGAGCTGTTACTGGAACATCCTATAGGGGTTCCTTGAAATTATAGCGATTTTTCCGGTGGTCCTTGAAAATGTTTTGTTGGGAAACCCTGTTTACCTTAATTTTTTGTTCGTTTCTGATGATGATCCAACCGTATGTATACATCGATTAACCTCTGTAACTCACTATTTTCGTGAAAATAGTCAACGTTTCCATTTACTCCAGTTTCTTTTTATTGGATTCAATCATTAAATCAATTTCCAATAACAAAGTCTGCGAGATTCTTGCAAGAATTGTATTAAATGAGTGTCCGTTCCTGTAATGTAGAGGAAAATTGAACGTTATGGAAGGGTAACATAGGTCAAACAATAAAACAGCTCACCAAGGATTGAAGAAGCTACGCATGACCATTCCAAAGGATTACCACCACCCCAAGGGAACTGAGATGCTTGGGGACCCTTAAGGTTTCCCCCGATGGCAAGAACGGATATTTTCCCACCCTCGAGGCCAAGTGAAGACATCTCGTTTTCTCGGCATATTGTGCCTGACCGTTCCGCCCCAAACCACAGCCATCCCGAGGACTTCCATTCAAAACTTGAACTCCTCCCTCCGCAAACGTCCGCCCACCCTACCGATATTTCTCCTATCCCGCTTTTGAATTATGAAAGCGGCCTTCTACAATTTTTCCAACGATAAATCAACCCTGAAGGTAAACATTTCGCTTGGGATATGATATGTTATTTATTGGTTTTTTTTTAGATAGCAGCGTGGGGGGGGGGGGGGGGAGAGAGAGGTAATTTTATTAGAATACATGGAGGGTGCTCTATATACATCTACCGCAGAAATTGTGATCTCTGGGGCATGTTGCATTATATAGGAATCTTCTCATACAGCCTTTTAGGAGGGTGAGACCCTTAGAAACGGCTGTGATGACTAGCGAATGAAAACCTACACGGAACCTCCAAGAATATCAATCAATGTTAGCTAATTTTAGGGAAAATCTCAACAAACTCGAAATTATAGGTAAGTATATGAACAAATTTTTGGAATTTTTATTCATGGAAATAATCCATATTAGGGTAATATGAATGGATTCCGTTCCATCACTGGACGATCCGGCAACCGTTGAACAAAACTCGGTGGTAGGAAGGGAGGTCCTTGTAACTGTCCCAAGAGTGAATCAAAAATGGTGCAAAAATGTCAACATATCAAAAGAAAATATAATTTCATAGCCAGGGAATCTTTTTTACCATTCTGATAGCAACACTGCGAATTTAAGGGCCGAATCCAGGAAGAATCCCGCTTATAAAAATTGAGAATGAAGATATTCCATTACTATTGCCATGCAGGGTTTTGATACTTCGCGAGCCTCGACGTCCCCAGCTTTTCTTCTCACGGGTTTCATAATATCAGGTTATTCTAACTGCGATTAGAAACGTAGAACAGTTTGCTATGGTAAAGGTAGTTGGATGACAGTTTCAAAATCAACATTGATTCCTGAAAGTACTTAACTGTACTAAGCCTCCATCATCCAG
The DNA here is from genome assembly GCA_030264115.1 of Lygus lineolaris. Taxonomy (NCBI): domain Eukaryota; kingdom Metazoa; phylum Arthropoda; class Insecta; order Hemiptera; family Miridae; genus Lygus; species Lygus lineolaris. Next base: position 12,418,625 of record JAEMON010000008.1, on the reverse strand, counting down.
GAGGCTAAGTTTGAGGAGTCGACGGCTTCAGTACACGTGGCAACGTTCGATTAGAGGTGTTGACGCTCTTGGGTCAACAACCCTCTCAAGAAGCCTTCCGATGATCAGGGGGAAATGGTCGTGAGGCATCATCAATCAGTCCGTAGCCACCTGATGATAAAAGGGAAAACGGTGAAACAATACGAGATCTGCCAGAGAGATCGGGAACGTCGTCGGATCGACGAACAGTTGATGCCTTCACCCCTTCAGAACCACAACAGGGCCATTACGGTTTTACAGGATAGAGGGGATTCTTCCTGCCATTCCTCTCATACAACTACCCCACCTTCAACCATTCATTACACCCTATTAGGAGGGATGACTAATGTGTCTTGTCCCCCCCACCCTCCAATTCACATCAATCCTGAACCTGCGAGAGAAGTAAACAACGTCTCGGTGTGCGAATGGAGCTTTGAAAATTATGTTGTAGGATGAAGAAATATGTTACTTGATCTTTGATACTGTTTGCTATACGTGGCATCAACAGCCATCACCAATGATGAATTTTTATTTCGTTTGCGGAATATCCAGCGGAATATCCCCATGAACTTTAATTTACTGAACTTATAAAACTTGAAGATCCTCATATTTTCAAATCGAACCTTCATTCGCATCCTGTACGAGAAAAAAGAGGCAATTTGGAAAACCTTAAGCGTTAGCACCTTTTTTGCACGCTCAAATTAAACGAGAAAAGGCCAAGGGTGAAGAACTTCGGACTAAAAAAATTGGAAGAGCAAAGTTAATGTCTAGTAATATAGAAAGGGGACCCTCAGAATGAGCCCCTTAACTGCAGACCCGTTGGGGTAGGCTTTTCCATCTCATCCGCTCTCTTTTATCAGGAACGGTTTGCAGACTACTTTAAGGATTCCATTTCGTTTTATGCCTCATTAAATAACTTTCTGGTGGTTTGAGGGAGTGGTGAGGTGGCCAAGGGTGGAAAACCCGGAGGAGATTTCATTTGTTCTATTGTTTTAGCCCCTGAGGCGGTTTTCCTATGGGGGGGGTATGGGTCTTCCGCTATGTTGAGCCGAAGCTGTAGGATACCACCAAAGCTTTTGTTCTGCTTAATGTTGTGAACGGTAGGTTATGGTGATAGCTTGTGGTCTCTAGGTTGCCTCTTCTTCGCCCTTTCAGTTTGAGCATTCTTTGTAAGAACTCGGCAAAACTCAAGGGAGAAAAGTCTATTATCTAGGATTTACTTCTCTGGAACATTAACCGCAAAGGCAATAAAGGTTTGTAGAGTCGTTTTCACAGTTGATTAAATTGTGGATACTAACGACCGCAAACAGTATAATGCCGGTTTGGAACAAAAACTCATTTAACTAGAATTTGCTGGAAATTATTCGATTTAGAGCACCGACCACCAATTTCACCCATTGGGACACAAGCTATGGGAATCTAGGTGCGGAAATTTACCCAACTTATCTATTATTGCAGATTTAGAAAGTAACCAAGATAGTCAATAATTTTCTCTGCGGCAATTGTCTTGCCATTTGTCTTGTAACCTATTTTCACTGTTCATTTCAACTATTACGGAGTTGTGGTGGATTTTTCACAACGTTAAAGTTGGAATCTACAGTAATCACGATATTGAGTCTATCGAACACGTCTTTGAAGTCCTAGTCGTCCCGGATCCAAGTTGTTATGAGATGTTTAAAAAAGTCTGTTTTCTAGTTGATCCTATTCTCTACCTTTGAAGGAGATGATACGTAAGGAAACTCAATCAATAGAACAGAACAGACGTGACGCACCGATGAGTTCTACGACGAGCTCACGAACCCTGGTTCCAGTCCAAAGAAGAAATCTAATATGTAATCGAGATACATAGATCGAATCTTTCTTCTCAAACATCAATAAGAGAATCATTATTTATTCGCTAATCAAAACAGATGAAATGAAAAAGATATGGAACAAGTCCTGAAAGGGATCCTGAGCGAAATGAATTGTATATTTGAGACCTACCTCATTCTCTTTCTTTTTTTCTTTCTCCTAACCAAGATAACTGAAGTCTGGTAAATATTTGCGTCTAATTCAATTACTAAGATGATAAAGGAGTATTAAATCCTCCTTCCTTCTTCATATTTAATTCAGCAATACGGATTCCTGGCGTCAAGGTCGAGAGGTTACTCAACTCTGAGCTCATCCTCTCAAATCCTCCCATCTTTATTTTTTCGTTGAGGAACGTTACTGTGGAAATAGCAGAATCACAAGGGCCGTATTAAGAGCTTCTCCTTTTTTTTGCTGTACCCTTTGAAATGAATGAGAGTCTCCCCAAGGGGCTTTAAAACATTTTAAATGTGGCAGCTTACGTCCATAACCTCCATTACTGTGGAATTCACTGCGTAAACCGTACATACATTCTTCGAACCCTGCACGAATACTCTACAGAACAAGCATTGTTGGAGAACGATAATAATGAACAGATTCAAGAGTATCCTCGTGTGTATGGACGATGGTGGTTGATTTATTGGAGGAGTTAAAGAAGAAAATTAGTAAGAATCGTTAGTCGCGATACCTATCTCGGTCTCCTGGGTGATTAATGATTTTGGAATGTGAAGCTTATTTTTCGTGGAAAAAAGAATGTTGAAAGGCAGGAATGTCTCCAATATTGACTGGCTCCGTAATACGCACCGTTCGCCACTCTAATGTGGATCAGTTTGAATGATACGTCACATAATATGATAATCTCGATGCAATGTTGAATGGCGAGTGTAAAACAAACGTAGGTAATAGATAAGCTCAATGGATTTTCATCAATTACTTTCCAGGCCACCGGGAAATTCCGTTCGGTGAAACAATAAATTAGAAAAAGACGCGCGGAAGCCCACCAATGTGCACATTGATCGAAATGAGAACCGATACGAAGGGCCTCTAAGTGATATTGGATTAAACGAGTTATCAACCTCGAAAGCTTACAAGCGTAGGGTCGGAAAACAGGATGAACAGGGTTGATACGGGGGGGATAGATACATTCTCTTGATAAAGGAAGCCAGAAGTTCATAAATATTACACAACGGTTGGTGGTGGGCACGTCAAGAGCCAGTGGTGGGGGGCCATATACCAACCAACCCACGTGTGGCGATTTGCCGGGAAAACTGATAAAAACTCCTGGTTGATTAATGGACACCCAAGTGAAACTCAATTTTTCAACCGCCCTTATCACTATACTATGTGGATTAGCACGTGAGGAATAAAAGCCACCGAATAAAAATTGGATCGAAAACGACTTGATATCTTCATACTCCACAATATTTCCATTTTCTCATAACCCATGCGTGACTTCTGCTACAAAGAAATATCTTCCACAAAAAACGAATGAGGGAATGGGATTTCGCTAATCTGTTTCTCATTGCATGGTGTAAATTATTTAGGGTAGTCGTAATTTGTGAAAGTAATTTTCTTAGTTTTCATTTGCCTTATATTCACTGCAACGGATGGGTGGGTGGGCTCTGACCCAATTCCTGATGGTGTTGATCAATTAGCAGAAAACTACTTGACGTTGTAACCCTTCTGCCAAGCTATTAATCATTAATTTATAATCACAGTTTTACAACATTTACACACACAATTAATATCCTAATTTCAACGGACTTTCAACCAAGAAATCATTTATTAAGCAACCATTTCAGCTGGGGCTTTACGTTCGTCTGGAGCGACTAAAGTCGCTAGCGTGATTGGTAATTTGATAACAATGATAACTGATCTAGAAATACTCTACTTGATGAACGACTTACCAAAGTTGTGATTGCACAGACAACTAGGGGCTTACAATTGCAAATTTCAGAGAGGTAATCAACGTCACCTAAGTACCTAATCCTTTCTTATGTTTTCATTCATGGGGTAGGTGGTATGGTTCAACCATTTTCGGTTTTGGTATAAAGTGGAGTGGAGTCTATTAAAGTTTTTTTTTTATTGTCGACCGAAAATATTGAAGCTTTAATAAACTCCACCCCAGTTTCCATTCAACAGTAACCTCAGAATTTAATCCACAGAAATTGTTTGTTTATTTGGCAGTAAGGCAGAAGCCAATTACCTGGAAGAAATAAATACCTCATTATCAAAATGGTAAAAACAGATGCCCCAAGCCTTGATAAATCGTATTTTAAATTATAGCACCCAAAAAAACATATCGTGCCATTTTCGTTCGTCCGTCCTTCTCCCGGCGGAAATTACAACAGGGAAGTATCACTTAGAGTTAATTAAACACGGAAAACATTTACTTATTAAGGGGGAGGTTTTGGGAAGGAGGGTGATACTGGGAATATAACCCTGCATTCATACCAATTAGAACTGTTGTACGTTACCTGACAAGGGTTTTTGCCTTGGAGGACGATCCATCCTCGTAATTAGGATGGGCGCACCAGGAAGCAGAGCAACTGTACGGAGTTGGCCCTTTGTTTTGGTTATGATTGACCGCCAGCCTTCCATGACATTCATTCCTATGTAGTACCTCCGATTGGACTACACACATAGCATCTCAGTTAAATTTGTTGAGATGTTTTCAAGGGCCGTACATTCATTTTGCGATCACCGAGAATTTTCTTAAGCGGGAACCGAAGAATGGTATGTAGTGTTCTGTACCTACATACGCAACTCAAAGGTTAGAAACTCCATTCTACCAATTTATAAATTTCGTGAGATTTCTTTCAACCCAAAAAATGGAACGTTAAATTTATGTACAGAGGGAGGAATTGGCAGCGTGAGATCCGGTGACGTGTCAGATAAATTGAGAGATTTTCAACGAGTGGATAACGAGAAAAAGAAGAAGGACGAAGATGAGGAATTCCAGGAGCGGAACTTTTTTTCTCTCTCTCTCTCTCTCTCTCTCTCTCTCTCTCTCTCTCTCTCTCTCTCTCTCTCTCTCCCCCCCCTCCCTAGGATTTGCTCCGAAAAGAAAAAGTACCTAGATACTATTACTTGACAGATTCAGCTGGGTTGCACTTAAAGCTAATTTCTACGCCATTTACACTGTGAAGCTGTAATTTAGTATAATACAGACTCCTTAGGAGTTTTACTTGCTGATGCATTGGGCCCGAATCAGCTGAACGGTTCCTAAAGCTGATTTATAAGCTATTCAGTCTATGAATCTATAATTTAGAATGTAGCCTCCTTAGGACTGTACTTGATGATGCATAGAGGCCGAATCAGCTGAGCGACCCCTAAAGCCATTCTCTATTCTGTTCACTATAAAGCTGTGATGTAGCATTTGTGTGGCCTGTTTAGGACTTTTACTTGACGATACATAGGACTCGAATCAGCTGAGCGGCTCATAAAACTAATTTCTATGCTATTGCATAAGGCCCGAATCAGCTAAGCGGCTTCTAGAGCTGATTTCTAAACTATTCACCCTATGAAGCCAATAATTGGAGCAGATGGACAATTGAGACAACGACAAACAATGAAAGGGTTCTACTTGTGTCTATTCATATAACTCCAAATGCATCCCTGGAAAAAGTGTGTGAATTATCCACATTGAATCTACTCGCATATAGTCCCGAATTCAAATACATGGATAAACTTGAGCTGCACGGGATTCTCATCATTCTTGAGGGTGAAATTCAATATTGATTTCAGAAAATTACGAAATTTTATAGGTATAAAATTTCGTAATTTCATGCTGGAAGAATTTGGTTTGACAATGAACAACGATCCCGTCATTTCTACCACAAGGAATAATACGTGCATTGATGGATTTTCCTGCCGTCATAATAATAAACTTAAGACATATATATGGAAATATGTTTCATATTTCAATACCCATCGTCCATTATTGTCAAGGACAATAAAAATCGATCAAATAACTGTTTATTTATGTAGGTATGTAATCTGTGTAAATAAATTATTGAAATAGTACAGGCAACGAACGTCAAAAAACGGCCAAAGGTAGAAATAAAT
>JAEMON010000008.1:12360682-12384693 GCA_030264115.1 Lygus lineolaris | reverse complement strand
AGAGTCACTCCCAGGTATCACTGTGGAGTCACTGTGGGTGATCATTAGCTTTCACACACTAAATAGGTATATTATATTCCAACGACCTACCATAGTATGGATACGAGTGAAACCTGGTTTTTCATCAGTTTCGTCCAGTTTCCACTTGATGGAATGAGCTCAATATTATTATTCACATCGTAAAGTATGTAATTATTATTGTACAAATAACATGTATACGTACATCGAGAAATTTCCAAAATCACGAACATGAAGTATGATACACAGGAAATGAGCTGCGTTGGGGCGCTCCCGTGAGCCGAGCGTCCCGTAGGCTTGTTTAACAATCCTTGTATCCACTATTATTCGTATGTAACATTTATGTGTATACGTGGGGAACTAGCATGTTCCGTGGAATGAAAGTACCTAAAAAACTGGTGCGGTACTATTTCAAACAAAGGTAGGTATTTAATTTATGAAATGCATTGACATTTACGATTGGTCTCAGAACAGAAGTAGGTAGGTTAAAACGTCAATGATGTGTTTAACTTTTTCCATGGTTTCGGTGTTCAATGACAAGAGGCTCAGTACTTAGGTGTATACACTTGGAAAGTTAAAAACTACTTTGTTGAAACTAAATTTGTAAATCAAGGAGCTGGTCTCGTCCAGTTGAATGGACGACATGAAAATTTCTAGTCTATAGAAGTGAGCAGGTACAGACACGATCTAAGAAATATTGTTTCCTCAGAGAGAAAGGGATCGTTAGCTTTTTTGGAACCCTCAAATCTTCAGGAGTAACGGCACCCTCCAAAAAACTTCATCCTCAACAAACGTGCCATTTTTTTTACTCCATCCCGAAAAACAACTATTATGAATATTCAGCGTTTTCCAGCGGTAATAAACTTGACGCGGCCTATTTCCTTTTCGCTGATTAGGAAACTTTGAGCGGAGAGGGTGCAACGGGACTTTTCTCTTTCACCCCAGTTCCTCGTCCCGTGAAATAGTGTGGAGGGAAAACTTTCGTCACGTCTTCATCCCCCTTCCTTTAGCTGTTTTCGTTGTATATGGTGCAATTTTCCTCCATTAAAATGGGATTTCCCCTTAATTGTTCCGGAGGATAGTGGAAAGGGAGGTTGGGAAGGAATGGTGAGACAGTAAACATGGTGGAGTAAACAAACGAAATTGGCGCATTCGCAGGAGGAATGCTTCGGGTGTTGAGAAGGAGGCGTGCTGATTATATATTTATGATATTATAGTCACAGAACACAATAAAAAAAAAACTGGAAAACAAATCTAATAGGATGAAGGAGGAGATTAAATCATGTAAATTCGTTCAATGATATCTACCAAAACTGTAGGCAGGTATGTGCTACTGCTATAGCGCCCAGTACAGGGGAATCACTGAACGAAAAAACGGATGAATACTACATAAATATACGCATGAGTACCTAGCATATAGTAAGAATAATGTATAGGTCATAATACATACCTACGTCACATCAACGCCTCACCATAGCATGATACAGGAGCTGGTTAATATGTTCAGATGCCTTTCGAACAAACTGGGTAACTCTAAAGTCGTGGTTGTACACTTGTGGAAATAGAACCACTTATCCATAACCATAATCCACATTACAGAATAATATTAGGTTTCGTACGATTCGGATCAACTGAGACAATGTGAACGGCAGAACAACCTACAATTATGATTATTCACCTACGAGTACATTATCATTATTTTTACGCATGTAACTGGTAGGTATTTAGCCCCTGAATCAACGAAACCTAGACCCTGGCCAAAAGTTGCAGTATATGTATCTTTTATGCTACTTGGTTTCGAAAGGTTTCGACGGCAGGCTCTACCCAGGTTCCAGTTGCAAAACCTGGTTTCAACTGCAGGCTCTTCTCTTGTCTAACAAGGTTCCAACTGAAACTACTCGACCCTAGTTTGACTAATTTCCCACTGCACGATCAACCCAGATTGAAAAGATTACAACAACACTCGACTCTAGTTTGGCAAGGTCCCAGCTGCATGACGACCATAATTTGACTACAGATATCAATTATGTGTACTACATTTTGATAAGGTTTCAACTGCAGGCAGTATTACAGTATGACAAGATTCCATCATTTACCATGATTTGACCTGTTTCAACTGCAGGCTCGACAAGGTTCCAACTGCAAGCTCAACCCTAATTTGACAATGATACAAATGCATGGCAGCCCTAATTTGCAACTGTAGGCAGTTAGTTGCAATAGCCTAAAGACTTACAGAGATGATCCTACGAATCATCACTTGAGAGTGAGATAGGTTATTTCCTTTTCAAAGGTTTTGTGCTTAGATATCAAATAGTAATATTTGTGTGCTCAGGTGGACATCACGAGTATTCACCTGATTACTAACAGCCTCAAATTTAATATTCAGTTCATATAAAATAGAGAGGAAAAATCCATTTGTCATTGTTAGGAATGATAAGGTTTAACGAATAAACGGTGCCCCTCATGATGCAGGTATGGCCCAGGGAGGATGCGCGAGTTAGGAATTCGTGAGTAGGAGTGCGACCTCCTTGCACGAACGAATAGGTAAAAGAGAAAATTCCTGTACGCAGAGGCAAAGAGGGGAGGCGTGATAAGGCCGGGTTATGGAATGTTGTTAGGTGCTTTTTCGCCCTCCGGAAGAGGTGAAAATGGAAGTGGAATGTAATACTTGAATTTATACCTCTGAAGCAATGTCAGTAGGTATAGCAGATAACCGACGTATAACTCACAAAGACAGAATATGTTCCCTTATATACATTTCTCGTTGAAACTTTCTTTAAATAAATTTATGTAGGTAATGCTTTAAAATTAATTTCACACTTACCTAGAATTGCAAAAAATTGAAGAATGTAGGTATTGACAACTATTATTAGCTATATTAAATAAGGAACCTAGTTTTCAAAGATCATTACTAGCGGTAAAATCATTTGAACTAATTCAAATAATAGATAATTGGTGAAAAACCCATTGTAGTAAATATATTCTAAACAGATAAAGAAAATATCTAAGGTGAATAATAATAATCATTTCTCGTTGAAACTTTCCCTAAATAAATTTATATAGGTAATGCTTTAAAATTAATTTAACACTTACCTAGAATTGCAACAAATAGAAGAATGTAAGTATTGACAACTATTATTAGCTATATGAAATAAGGAACCTAGTTTTCAAAGATCATTACTAGCGGTAAAATCATTTGAACTAATTCAAATAATAGATAATTGGTGAAAACCCCGTTTTAGTAAATATATTCTAAACAGGTAAAGAAAATATCTAAGGTGAATAAAAATTCACGATTAGAACATATAAAATCAATGATCTCAATAACCAGAAAGTCTATTGAGCAAATAGGTAATTATATCGATTGAATGAATTAATAGGATCTTTGCAGATTGTGATCTATAAAGAAAAGTAGTAAACTGTTGGATAATAATTTGCAGCGTTTTGGATTTACGTTTCTTGAAATGTAAAACATAAATTTTATAGAGGGTTAAAAAAAATTTCGTGCTCGATCTAAAGGTTCATATAGGAAATAAAAACAAAAATCCGTTCGTCCTCCGCACATTACTTCTATAGTTACCATGGACCAAAATTTATTTAAATTTGGTACGCAGGCCCCATTTGGGGTCTAGTTGTTCCCCGAAGCTACCGTTAGTTGTAGGAGTGGAAAAGAGGTCTATACGCCCCAGCAATAAATAAATATATTGTATAATATATGTAAACTTCAGGAATCGTTTTAGAATGGTCTGAAACGATTTCCATGGAGAAATTTCTTGAGATTTTGCATTATTAAAATTTTGAAGCCATTGCAATAGCTGAATTTTCTTCGAACAATCAGAGAATTCAGCAATTTTTGAAGGATATTCGCTGAAAATACGCTTTTTTATTCTACTCATTCGACCTTTTCGGTAATGAGCGTCAAACATGTACAAAGATAATATTTTGGTAAGTACTTATATGAAAATGAGATGTTTACATGAAAATGAGATGTGTTTAAATTTCATTGAAACCAGATTTCAAAGGATTGAAATTGAACAGTTCTTGATGGTGGGTGAAATTTTCTAGTATTTCAGTGATATTCCCAAGGAACCCAAGTGTGGGAAGGGGAATTCAGGGCATTCGACAAGTTGGTCGTTGGCTCGCAATCACAGGAATCACATACAGCTGGTAGTGGTCAGGGCGGCGAAGTCATGAGGTGTCCATGAGTGAGGCGTAAGTATCTTATGCTCAGAGGAGTCAGGACAACCTCCTCCCGGGAGGGAGTGGAGTATGATTCGATAAGCTAGTTGAGTTGTTCTGGATGACGATGACCATGACCATGAGAGTAGATATCCTTCTTGACAGACCATAGTTTTTGGTGGTCCATGCCAAAGCCATCGATAGTGATAATGAAACCATACAGCCGATTTTATAGTGGACACATCGTCTGAGCAGATGTATATTTGAGACGTTACAGACGCTTCACAGTCAGCAACTTCATTACAAATCATGCCATAGTGTCTTGAGCCCCAACAGAGATTACGGTTCATACTTGTACCATTGTTGAGATGGTGTTGGACTCGTTGGAGTATGTCTATAGTTAGTGGGTGTGAGTCCACCCCTTTTCTTGATAGCTTGAAGAGCACCTACCCAGTACATACAAGTTTATGTGCAGTTTTAGTAACATATAACACTCAGGGGAGCAAGTACGGCAAACAACTCTGTGGTGAAGATGGAAGTATTGTTAGGGAGTGAGATTTTGAATGCATCTCGGCGACGGCTGAGTATGAATCGTGAATCTTCTGATTCGGCCAAATTCCCATTCAAAGACCACCTGATCAAAAAATTCAAATATTTTCTTCTCCGAATCGAGTTTCATGTTTATTTTGATGAGCTTCCTTGAGTAGTTACTGAATTTCGTTATGAAGGTAGGTTGGATGAAAACAAACCTCATTTATTGATCTTACAGAGAATAATAAACCGTTGCGTAATAATTTGCTGCGTGTTTTAAGATCGTTCTGTTCAAAAAGCTAATATTTAGGTAGGCCTACCTATGTTGACAAACCATTCGTGTAATGCATAGTACCATGTACTTGAACCCACTCGTACCTCCAAGCATAGCCATTGTTTGGGTCAGAAGTAAAGACATTACAGTCTAGGTATATTTGGGTATACAATGTGATAATGGTGTAAATCAAGATTTAAAGTAAAATTACAATAAAAATGTACAAAACACAGCAGTGCAGGGAGGAGAAAACATTTACTGAACATACTACTATGTACTACAATGTTTTTATCGACATTAGAGGTATAGATTATATTATCGTCCTGGGTTCAGTACCTTTGTTCATGTACATTTGGGATAGGCGTTTTGGGGATGGGTGTGAATATAGATGAGAGATGCAGATCTTATAGGCCAACACAAACTCATTCATGTTGGTACATAATTATTCATAACTTTTCAGGGAGATAGGAATAATTACATTTTTATATCTTCAGATCTGTTATGAGCAGCTATCTTATAAGTGAACCGGTAACTATCTTACACGAGCAGAGAAATGTAATAAACTATGCTAACGACAGTATTATGTTGTCTGACGTCGACTCATAATATGGAACTTGATTCATTATCGTAAAACAATGTTTATCCAATGAAATCAAATATCCCCAACATCGATTTTATCTGTCCTACTATGAATCGAAAATAGAAACCCCGTACCAGGCAATGGGTACCTCTCTAAATGACCGTAGCACAACCGAATCACGTACATATTATAATCTTGAATACTGAAAATCGCCAATGAAAATCTACTTTTTTCAAAATACGATATAACGTCACGAATATACGAACAAAGAATTTCACGCCCTCCGTACAGTCGGGCTACCTCGTCGATTACGCGTATCAAATACTTATGGAGATGATCAGACAGATCCTGATCCAACTGCGAGGGTATTTCTGTCTTGCTATTCGGTCGACCTCTGGTTCCTACGATTTCTGCAATTATGAATTCTGCTTCAGTCAGATCAAACGGGTGATCGACGGCTGATTCGTCAAGAACGTTCATTTCAAATAATTCATCGATATATGACTTGGAATCAGAGTACAAGGAATCGTTGTTCGCCTTGAGCTGCTGCTCCAAATTCGAAAAAGCCTCCAATAAAATGCCATAGTCAGGTATTGTATTAACACGGCTGATTACTGCCACTGGTAAACCAACTTCATCAAACCGAAATGCTTGATGAACATCATTGGACGAAATATGCTGATAATGAAACATACCAGAGTATAAAACAATAGCAGACTTCAAACTTCTGTCAGGAGCTGTAGCCGACACAATGACGTCTCGAGATGGGTCCAGTGTCTCTGCGAATCCTTTGAACTGGTTTCTGAGTTGAACGCCTTTTTCAAAAATTTCGGCTTCTCCTCGGGCAGTTGTCAACCCCGCAGTGATCATCTCAGTGAAGTTTGATCTCTTGAAATAAGATGGCAATATGTTCATTCTGTCCGCATTCCTAAAAACTATGGCTCTTTTCGTTATCATGGACAAACTGCAATTAGCAAACAACAAGAGGGAAAGCCCCAATGGATTCGTGCACAAAACCATAATAGTCAAGTTTAGAAGGTAACTGTGTTCTGCCAGACCCTCCCCACTCAATCAAAGTTCATATCGCGGTTTTCCTGCTATTAATAGTCCAACGCACTCTCGCATATTACCATTATCAAAAGTGTCAAGGACAGCTACACCTTCTACTAACTTTTTTTAATGGACTTGAGCTAATATTTAAACGAACTCCTTGATAAAAGAGATAGCTTTGTTGAATTAAGATGATAAAACACTGCAACAATAGAAGAGTTCATTATACTATACAAGCGTTATCGTTGAAAACTTGTACCGCTCTGAAGTACTTACCAACTGATAGGAACACTTCCTGAGGAATACTAATGATATGATTGAGAGGTGCAGGCAAATGGAATAAGACTACTAATTCAACTCAAATAATTTTCGTTAGATTTGTTTGATAGATCTAAAATACAAAACTGGTGAATATTCAATATTTTGGACATCAGTGTAACAAGACCAAGCAGCCAAAGTTGAAACGTTGGGATAGATTAGCGCAAACTTCCGACATGACATCATATGTTTACGTACCGACAGTACGGAAGAAATATTACATTATGTATATTCCTACTGTATGTACGTAGTATGGTACACTTCTACAATCTACTCTCATAAAACTTCCATCATCTTCATTCTCAGTCATGTAAACCTACGGGACACACTCAAAAACGTATACAGATGCAGGATGGAAAGTTCAACGAGAAATAGACGTAAACCCCATATCACAAAAACATTAAAATGTTTCTGTTATGTTCTATACACTATGAAGGTTCAATTAATACACTTCACATTTAAACCGATAAACTGGTAGTGGACATCAAACGATCGTTTGATCGTTGTTTATTCAATGTCAGCTAAGGAAACATGCATTTCGCCCTCACTGGCTGGCTGTGGGGAAGTTCAACTCGCCCTCTCTCAATTGCTGAACTACCCCGAAGTGACCCTACAAAACTGCCCTTATACCAGGATACAGCATGAGTCCAACCAATATAATGAAACCTTTCCGAAGTTCAGCAGCTCATTTCCAAACTTCTGGTCCAGCACATTTTGGGTTGGTGGTCGGTGCTGGGTACTAGCAGTGCTATCGGCTTCCCTGTTTGCTAATCCTGTTCCGAATTGGGAAGGCACCTACATAACATGTCTTTGGCCAAACCAAAACATGCCTTTGATAATGGAAACATTCTATAACCTCGGTTGGGGTTTCGTCTAAAAAATGTGTTACTTTCGCTCTTATTGTTCCTGCTATTTTACCAAAACCAATGTTTTTAGAAAGAATGACGTCAAATGCCTACTGTTGTTTTGGAGCATTACAACTCACAACTGTTGTTTACTTCGCTTCCACTATCTCATTACATATTAACTACAGTGGATAGCTCGTTACCCTATATTATGCCATTCTGGAATGCCAAAATCTCCATCATGAGGGCATTACCTAACCTAACCTTTCAAACCTTCCATAGATTAGAAGACCTGGATCTAGAAAAGGAAAAACACTCTGCCTAGTGAAAATGGCACATAGCTTCCTCGCGTCCAAAAAAATTTGAAATCAAACATTGTGTAAGTTCAAAACTCTTAATCGTGTTGATGTTTATTGGTTATACAAATGTCAACATTATCGTGAACGAAATTTAAGTTAGAACATGCGTACAGCTTACCGTTTATTAAAAAGCTTCCGCTAGGTACTTTCGGTAGACTCGGAAGCAATACCTATACCAAAACTTATACTATCTTCGGTGTTAATACTAAAAAAGCTCGAAATCCCAGCTGAACTCCCAAGAATCACAAACACTGGGTGTATACATTTATTAATTATAATAAACGGTGCCAATAAGTTGGCTCGATTTGGCATCTGTTCGAGAGGGGTAGGTACCTATACCCTCTGGTGAGCATGGGAGTAGTGTGATCACGCTCGATTTGGCATCTGTTCAAGAGGGGTATACCTATGCGCTCTGGTGAGCAAGTGTTCATGGGAGTAAAGTGATCACGCTCGATTTGACATCATTTCAAGAGGGGTACATATGCACTCTGGGGAGCAAATGTTCAACTTCGAACTGCTCCCTCGTTCTCGATCTAGTGAAACTACATTAATTTGACAAGGGTTTTCTGTCTGGATGGCGGTACGCAGGGTGGTCTGGGGGGAACACGCTCGATTACGATTTGACATCTGTTCAAGAGGGGTACCTACGCACTCTGGTGTATTATATACTATATATATATGGGTAATATATAATATATACTATAAGGGTATTATATATATTATATTGTTTCGTTTTCGTAACGATACATACTACATCACACATGCCTTGCCATTGCAGCGCTATATTAAGTTAAGCAGGTGATAACATTTGTAGATAATTCGTCTCTTGCTCTTGTATTAATTTGTAACTCTTGGAGGGTTGAGAGACTGGTGGTTATGAATGGCTGCTTGATAGTTATAAGGTTGATTGATTCCAGGGTCCAGATTCGCTTTTGGGACGTAAATGTACATGAGTATGTACGTGCAGGGATATCCACATCATTGATAAGATCTGCGAGGAGGTCAGGGAGCTCAAAGCACCTGCCTCCTCTCTAGGAAGTTGCAGCATGGGGCAATGGAACGAGTAGTTTCTATCCGTAAAGGGGACCACTGGGGGCTTTTGTGCCTGGTCGATTGTACACAGTACCATTGTACACACAGATTGTACAGTTGTACCGACCAGCCCACTCGAGAAAGGAGATCTGGACAGGCGATTTCGCCGCGGATGAGGCTGAAGAAGAAAGTGAGATCGTTGACCCTCGTTCTGACCTCCAGCAGCTCCAAGCCATGAGACGACACGAGTGCATGGCAATCAACCTGGTCGCGATGTATTCCCATCTTGAATCCTAGGAAACGAAGGAACCTTTCCTTAATTCTTTCAAGGCGATCAACGTGGACCGTGGACCAAAATGCGCTGCCACTAAGAGGGACTTGTATAGGAGGACAATGGCATCAATGATGAGTAGAATTCAGCTGGGAGTCTAGAAGGACTCAACCTATTGGTGAAACACCTACCGAGGAGCGAATCTAAGCAAGACTGAGGTCGAGCACAATTCCCAGGGCGCATTCACAATTTTGACGATCCGCAAAAACATGATATTCAGCATCCCCCATCACCTCTTGCACAGAGTTCATCATAAACAGAAACATGAGCCGCCCGATGTTTGAACCCGGCTGCACGCCTGAGGAGGACAAGAAGGGATCCGACACAGCTTTCGCAGCCTGACACACTGGCGTCCCTCTGTAAGGAAGAGTTCTTGAAATCAAAAAGATCCGAAGTTATATTATTACATAATCTACAATGCTATATTATCTTTCGATTATCATCATACAACGGCGGTTCAATTTTGTTATAAAGAACGTATGAAATAAAATGTTCTGTGGCTGCGACTTTTTAGGTAGCCAATTTGGGGTAGGAGTTGATACCCAGGGTTGAATTACACGAGACTGTTTCCTACACCCTTTCGAATGGAACTCAGACGCGCTTGGATTTCAACCGGAGTGTACAAAGCTTCTTGTTGAGTAATTATAATTAGATATCCGAAGTTTGTTAGGCCCTTCTTGAACATTATGTACAAAGGTATACATCAATAGGAAGTTACATGAACTAGTTAACGCAGTTGAATTTAAATGCTAATTTTGCTTTCATGCATTGTATTATCATGCATAATAATGGTGATTATCTGCTTTGATGTCAACATCCAGTTACTACTGTAGGCCTTGTCGGTAGCATGCAATTCACGAATGCAAATTCCAAGTATTTGGGGATGGACTCTTTGATGATTCCCTATGAATTTCATTGTCGCTAGATCAATGGCAGCCTGTACGCCAACTCGAAATCCCCGTGATTACGATGTAATGGTTCGATCTCGCTCAAATTTGCAGACCACTAGGACATTAATCCGCTGTGAATTTGGTCGTAGCTCTTCCAATGAAAGCTGTTCAATCGCTATCAAGAAATTTTTTAAATCCGAGGTCTTGCCCCCGATGAGTTCTATTCGTTCAAATATGGATCTTTCTATTCCTCTGATAAAAACGTGTGTCTATCTTTCCGTTTGATTCCTATAACGCTCAAACGCCCACCCCGATTTGAAAAATGACGGCAAAGTTTCTGGCCAGGTTGAAGGCTTAAGGGGATTACATGTGTACTCTCATTCTCTTCTTTCACCCGAGTAATGTATATGTCCGTTATTGTCCATAACTAGGGATCTAGATGTGTTCTAATGTTCGTTTGTAACCATAGAGTGAAATATCAATAAGCTTGACTCTAAACTTATAACATTCAAACCATTTCATGTTTGCCAAAAGAACTAACTTGCCACACAAACTTGGCATACTTTAAAAGTTATTAGGTATTTAGCATGACTCCAGTAGAAGTAATAACTCGAAATAGGTCAGTTCCATTTTTTTGCTAAATTGTAAATATTGAACTTGCTGTGTATTCGAAAAAACTACCGCGATGGCGCAGGCAGAATATAGGCAATAAAATATCTCAGTCTACCGATAGAAAATCTCTATCTCGCACAGCCTCGGGGCAAATCCTGTTTGTTCAGTTTCCATTTGAAGCGATAGAATATTCCTAGATCTCCCGTTTCTAGATCTCGCCTTGTTTATAACCCAGAGGAAAATGTTTTGACGGCGAGTCGGACGGCGTCGTAATTTCAAGGCTCATTCTCTCGTGAAATTGAAACCCCTTCGAAACGGCACGTTTCCCCCATCCAACAGTTCACCGGAGAAGGAGGGGGGGTCATACGATAAATAAAACGTTTTCCAACGGTCGTATAATAATGTATCATGAGTTGCGACATCTTTTTTCTCCTCGATAGGAGGCATAAGGGGCGGGTCTGCTACCCTAAATATCGCAAGGAGGGTTCAGGCGTTGACGGCTTATACGGAAGGGAGTTGGCTGAGAGGATTTCGAGTATGTTTATCGGTTTGTTTGTGCAGTCAATAGGCTCGATCTGAGACATGGAAAAGGGGCATGTGGTTTGCATAATTTTCGTTGTCGATCAAACATATTTATAATACTGGTGATAACACAGCACAGATTGCATTTCCTATCACCTGAGCATGCGTGGCTGTTCACATTCTAATGTCTCTGTTGGTAGATACATCATGCTACAAGTTCCTTATTAAAACGTCCTCCGATATGTCCCTACAATAAATCATTTGTCTGGGAATGTTCTTATTGAATACGTACGTCTAATCAAGAAGATTCTATTAGAGCGTGACCAATAAGGAGGCTCCATTAGAGCTTCTTAGATTCTATTAGCCTACAAGCAGGTATGAAAATTGAGGAATCGATACATACATATTATAAACAACTGGTCCATGGATTAAATCTCGGTCGTAAAATAAACTATAGTTGAGAAAATAAATGTGGACTATTGAGTCTTCAGTTGTGGCGGTTAGACGGTTTTCACATGTTGGCTCTCATGCGCAGTCTCCACGAATGATAGCGTACGGAGTAGAGCGGCGAAATTCAAAATTCTGGATCACTGGTTCGTGAAGTTTTGGCGGTTCACAGAAATATACACGCTTACCCTTCCACATCACATGCACATACACAAAGACAAGAAAAGTTAATTTGTTTTCGACGGATTCCCATTTTTCGAGGAAACCCATCGTTTTAATATTATTAAAGTGAAGTTTGTCTAATAAGTACGAAAACGAAAACAGAAGGCCTTGGCCGAGACTCCGACGGCCGAGTCTGAAAATACGAGGAAGGAAAACCCGTCAATAAGAATGGGTATTTACGGATTGCAGTTTATGAAGATCGACCCAGATAGTGTAGAATGTCAAGGAGGATCGAGAATGGGGTTGACTGAAATAACGTCACCTTCTTCGCCTAGCTGATGAAGATATTATAATACATAGAAAGGTATAGAAATCTCGGCGAAGAAGGTGATGTTATTTCAGTAGATCCTAATCCCGATCCTCGTTGATATTTACGGATGGATAGAATTTTAAAAGGTAGCAAATAATAGAGGTCACTTGATAATCTTAAGATTGTATACGATTAGTAATAATCATTTCGCGTGTCGAATATTAATATTTATGTACACCATGGCTCTAGAACCATGAAGCCCAGGTTTTACTTCATCCCAACTCTGCTGGGCTGAGTGAGCGCACAAGCCCTGAAAATGTCATCGAAAGCGGAACATAACTTGAAGTAGTTTTGCCTGGGACAAGGAATTGACAGACACGGAGCCCAAATTATTCAGAAAGTTCTGAAACGCAAAAAGGAAGTGGGAATTTTGATTTTTGGATTTTTTTAATTTTTTGCACGAGTAGGTACAGCTTCCTACCTTCGGTACTAAGGAAGCAAAACTGTTATTTTTTCGGTTTTAACCACATACCTTTTATATTATATGGAAATTTTGATTTTGATAGACAACATTTGGTTTACTCCTTACACGAATACATCTAGCTTCCTACCTTCGGTAATGAAATGAGGAAACAAAAATCAGTCAGATAAAGATAATCGGCGCAACCATTACCTGATGGAGAATTCCACTTATTCACGTTCAACTGTGAATGAATTATTCCATAAATAGACTGAGCAAATCAATACGATGTTTATGTACAATTACATGGTCTGCACCGGTGGACTAGTAAACCGAATTAGGTAAATATTTCCATTGCCTGAAATACATAAATGTGATATATTTGTTGCAGGTCCGGAATGCAACGGCCGTGTTCATCATAAACCTGTCCGTCTCGGACCTGATGAGTTGCTGCTTCAACCTCCCGCTCGCCGCCTCCACGTTCTGGCAAAGATCGTGGCGTCACGGACTCCTCCTCTGCCGACTCTTCCCACTTCTGCGCTATGGTCTACTCGCCGTCTCTCTCTTCACCGTTCTTGCCATCACCATCAATAGATACGTCATGATAGGCCACCCCACCATGTACCCCAAGTAAGTATAAATAATTGTGGAGTCAAATGAAAAACCTCCCCTATAGCCTTATATATAAGGCTATCCCTATAAGGGATAGGCTTATGCCCATTGCTATACCACCGGATCATAAGGGGTTGAAGAGGTTTCCTTTTTTTCCGTTCTTCATTCTCAGTTACTCAGCTACAAGCCGGTAGGTACTGTAAGCAACTATACTCGAAATCATCGTGAAACACAACATAAGGGGACCCAGACCAAAAAGTTTTCAAAAAAATCGATTTTTTGTTTTAATTGTTTCATAAACTACATTATTCAATAGACGTACTTAAGTTTGAAATTTTAAATTCTGATGGATAGAACACGAGTTATTCAATTTCAAACCTAGTAACCTCCAGCGTCGTAGGATAGCGCATCCGCTTCTTCATCGACAAATCAGTCCTCCAGCTTCAGACACACACAAGATCAAATGGCTTTGAACTTATTGTACCTAGTCAGATAAATCTCGTAATTTTTGAGATGATCTGCTCTAGGGGGGAGGAACCTTTTGAGATGTGGAAGGCGTTGAGGGATCTCGCAGGATCCTCTCGTTGAGGATTCTCCTGAGCTTTTGGCTGAGGTTGTTTTTTCAGCCAGGGGATGTAAACATTTTCCTTGTCTTGAAAACTGGGTCGTTTCTAGGCATAGTTACTAGATATTTCTATTGATAAAAACTACTGGAAGTAACAAGTAACTAGGTAATCAAAACCAAGGAGACAGAGATCAGATAACAACACGCACAAGATTTGTCAACATCGCGTTCAAGTTACCTTTATAACCTTCCATAATATTGGAAACACTAAAGAAGGTTGTCACATAGAAGTCATACAAACGTGGATTACTAATACCATGGACCTAGGAACCTAGAACAATCTCCGTCGAGGGTACAGGCAACAGATTTCGCCAGTGGCGCAAGGGGGGAAGTGAGAAGTTTTTGGTTTTCGCGCTCTCCTGAAAACCTGATGTTTTAGGCACGTCGGAACACGTATCTACAGAAGTAATGCATGAAAAAATTGTTTCTCTAAGTCGAATAGAAGAGGAGTAACGTGTACCGACGTGAGATACAAAATAACACACCGGTCCGGGTCCCCATAAGTGCACGTTGTTTTGAATCCGAGTCTAACAAGGTAGTCTTGTGAACCCTTTCGAGAGCTGAACATTTTTTCCTCCAAAATTGTCCTCTCGCATTTCACGTTTCGGAACTTCATTAAACGTTTTAAACGTAGAATCGAGGAAGCTATGTGCCACAAATACCATACTAGGAAAACTTTATTTTTTCAATTATTTGAACTGAAAGATAAAATGAGAGCTTTCCAAGCTTGGAGCGATGAGAGAACAGTTGATGAAACAGGAGTAGATTCTTATTTTCTGTGGCATCACTCATCCCGCTCGCAGCACGAGAGAGTATTCGTCACTCATTTTATCGTCAAACCAGATCCCATAGGTGTGTATGAATAGGTTAAACTCCAAAACAAATGAAGTGTACCGTATGCCCCTCCTCCCGCCCACCCATTTGGAAAAAAAATAGGTAACAGCTTACCTAATTGTTTTGTGAGTAGGTATCTTGGCTGTTTCGTAAACTGAGTGCAATTCACAATCGTGTTATAGTTATACATCCTATAATAATTACCAACACGGTTATGAATAAATTTCCTAAACTTTTACCGGCCTAATAAAAAACATACTTAAGTACTTACCTAATTATTTTTAGACCTACCTAGTCGAATAATTATTAATTGACTAGGTTGGTCTAAAAATAATTGAGTAGGTACGTAATTAGGCCGGTTCATAATGGTGAAAGTTTCTACCTGACTGCTGAAACCATAATAACCTGATAACTGATGATAATTACCTATTCGTGATAATACTCTGGGTATGTACATGATGACCTATACGGTCGGTAGTACCCTCTAGACAGGTACCGTATATTTGTAACGTGAAGTCACGAAACCGTTGCTAAGTCCTATCTGCAAAGTGACCTTCGGAAGTACCTAAAGCATAAAAAGACCTCAAAAATGAACTTGACTAAGAGTTTCAAATCGTCAAACGATCTTTCACGGTTTTGCAGGGGTGGAAAAAATTTACTCGACCTGACAAAAAAATACTTGATGGCATAGGGCGGAGACTAGGTGAGTAACGGCATCCCATTAACTACCGAGAGTGAATAATAGGGATATATTTCCCCAGCGGGCGGGTTTTGAGTGAAGAATCAGCTGGGGCTAACCAGAGGCAAACCCAGACGCGATTTCCTGGCGTTATTCTTCCAACATACCTCCCCGGTGGTGGAAGTAATCAGTCGGCTCATCCGTCAAACCGTTGTGGTTTATAGACGAGGAAAGGGAAATGGTGAAGAGAGGGGGATTTTGGGGCAGGCTCGCTTTAAAAAACAGATTACCTCGCGACCCAGAGACCCCTACGCGGCTTTCAAACGAAGTTAATGTCCTCTGCTTTTCACCTCGTTTCGGAAAACGAGTTTCCTCATCAAACACCGCAGTAATAAACCGATCCTCGTAAATTGTTCACCCTCCTGCATAAAAAGAAGGAACAATATGCCCTTTCTTTTATATTTCTCGAGACGAAGCATAAGCCTTGCCTTATCGCAGAGTAGCAAAGTTGGGACCATGAGGTGAGAAAAGCCTTTCATCTGACGTTCTCTACTACCTTGCAGACAGAGGTCAACGAACGGTTCATATCGTTCCACTTTGTTATGTCTCTAAAGACTGTTTCCCAACAACTCTATTTACTGAGTCGGAAAACATTATTTTTTTCTTTGAATATCTAGGGCGAATAACATCAGCACAGAGAACAAGTTGTTCTATGAAACCGTTTCTTCGGAAGTTTCTCAATTTCGCATTTTGATGAGGTAATTCTCCAAGTTTTCCCCGAGTAGGGTTCAGGTCGTTGCAGTTGATGGAAGATACTCAGTAGATTAATAATAATGCAGATTTGCTTGAGTGGTCGTACCTACTTCTTCCTCCGACGTCCGATTACAACCTGCAATAGGTAGTACGAGTACCTACCTATCCAATTATGTCAATATTTTCAAGAAACGACCGAACATAGAATGACTATACAAACGCAAACGGAAAAAAAGGAATGTTTCCGCCCGGGATCGAACCGGGGACCTTGTGCGTGTGAAGCACACGTGATAACCACTACACTACGGAAACTGGTTGAAGGAGCTGGCCGAAAACAAGTATCGATGCAGTTCTGTCTAGAGCCTGGAAATAAGCCTATGTAACTCAGTTCTGTCTATGCATCTAATAATCTGTGTGCAGATATTATGTACTTCTATTTCCACCTATAGATCCTACCTATAGCTACCTATTAATCTACAAATTTATCGGAATAACGATGAATAACGAAATACCACTCTCTGTAGGGGCGTCGCTAAATAAAACTGGCCGAAACGATCCACGTAGATACCTACCTACCTACACCACTTTCGAGCATCTTTGGTATTTTACCAGATTTTTAAATATTTTTGAATTATTTGAAGGACTATCTATTTTCATAGGGAACTCTTGGGTTTTAAGGTTTTTTGGGGTGGCTGTTCTTACTACCAATGCAACGATAGAACTCTGCTCTCATTTTGGCTATCTTGTGCTCATTACGAAGAAGCGTTTTTCAAATAACAAAGTTTTTTCATAGATGCGTTGTCGTAATCGAAGGATTTCATACGACTGTGGAAGGGAAAAAGCGGAGAGTCCTTGCTGAGCAAGGACGGAGAGGATTGTTGGACTACTGATTGGTTTCACGTGCTAATCTTTATATTATGCTTCGGAAAAATCCCAAAATATAGTTAATTCATAATCATCCAGATCATTCACCGGTATTATACTTTCATCAAGTAGTTTCATGTGGAAATTTCAATTGTGAATCCTACCCGTCACAATATCAGTAACCGTAGGTATGCTTAGCTAAATCTTCAACATTACCGGTTATTAAATTTCGAAGCGGGTATTCATTGGTACTCGAAACGCTTTTCCCTTCCCCTTTTTCACCCACATCCGTTCACTCCCGACCCATCGTGTTGCACCTCTTTGGAAAGCCTTCGGGTACATAGATCATAGGAACCTTTTTGGAGGGGCGTCCGGTACTTGAAAGGATACGAAAACGCACGTCTGTTCCCCATTGGTATTCCAACAATTGCTAAGAAGGTGCAATTAGGTAGGTAACTAAAGATTGATTAATAATATTGACCAAAATTGTTGCTGCTGAGTTTCTAATTTCATTTTCTCCTTGATTTATTTCTCAAGTACTTGTTAAATGTTTTCCTCGCTTTTCCTTCCCCTCTCTATACATCTGTATACGTACCCTGGTCCCTCCCCCTCCTGCTCACGGCCATGCGGATTGTATATCTGCAGAATAATTATAAGAGTTTGTGTAATATTGTGCAGTGTTTTTTTAATTTTCATCTTGTGAGTGAAGATCACACTAGCTACAATGAAGGTTTTTTTTTGTTTCAGGTTATATCGCAAACAATACTTGGGGCTGATGGTAGCCATGACGTGGCTGTGTGGTTTCGGAGCCCTGGTTGCTACTTGGATGGGAAAATGGGGAAGATTCGGACTGGACCCAAGAATAGGTTCGTGCTCTATTCTCCCAGACGCGAACGGCCATTCACCAAAAGAATTCTTGTTTCTTGTTGCTTTCGTCATCCCTTGCATATGCATCGTGGTTTGTTATGCCAGAATATTTTACATCGTCAGAAAAACCGCTCTGAAATCCAGAGTTGCCACCAGGGGAGCAACGTCGTCAAGTAGTGTCATGACAACATCAAGGCCCTACTACGGCAAAGTCAGGCTTCTTAGGAAGGGCTACACGAGCTCCACGACTGAAGACTCAGCTTTTGCCACGTCCAGCACCGCCCAGTCATTTTCCACAGAGAAATCGTCGACTTTATTAGACACTTCAACTGACTTCGGAGACGTTAGCATCAAAATGGTCACGTTAGCCCCCAGTCCCCGTTTACTCTCTCCTCATAGCAATTCCCCCAACAAGCAAAAGGTTCTACCAGATCCTTCCTCGTCATCGGGAATCGAGGAGGGTTTGAATGAGGACGAAGCTACATCGAGGAGCGCATCCCCAACTTCCTTCTGCTCGGATTCTAGGGCAACTTCGCCGCCATCCAGAAAAAAGAAGAAGAAAGAGAGAATCAACAGTACCTTAACCCACATGGCCTCAGTTTTCAGGTAGGTATCTACCGAATCAAAATTCGGGTTGATGTTTCCATCTATTGTGCCTAATATGGAGATAAATATGACCAATTTAAATAGCCGATGACCTCAGCATAATTATAAATAGATACCTTAAATTGAGATGAGAAATAGATTGAGCAAAAAATCACATTGATTCTTTGATAGTGCCTGGTTGATAGCAACTCAACATTTAGTAGGTATCATACATACCTAAATTGTTGAGTGTCCTCTTGTTTCAGAAGAACGAGTCACTTCAAAGGCAGTCCGAGGCGACCAAGCTCCGCCCCACCTGTCCCAGGCAAAATGACAGCCAAAGACAAAAAACTCCTCAAAATGATCCTAGTCATTTTTGCCAGTTTCGTCACATGCTACCTCCCCATAACCCTGAGCAAAACGTACAGGGACGCCATAGAACTGAGGTCCCTCAATATAGCTGGGTACATCCTCATTTACCTGACGACATGTATCAATCCGATCATATACGTCGTCATGAGTTCAGAGTACAGGCAAGCCTACAAGAACCTCCTCATGTGCAGGAGCTCTGAGAGTCAAGTGAATACCTGTTCAAAACCATGACGGCGTCGTCGCAATGGCGGGCGACACCACAAAGCTTGATGTCCGCCATTGTGACGTTAATCTTTACATTAATTGGAGTTACCATTGAAATATAGGATGAAGTGTCCGTTTCCACTACTAACAATACTTATGTGCTCATGAAGTCAGGATCTCATTTTTGATAAGTAGGTACCTTCGAATTTCGTAGCACCTATATAAGATACCTAATTACATTACATTCAACTCTACGCTAATTGCAAGGGAAACCAATCTCAAAAATGACAATAAAGTCATCCTACACAGCAGCCGTACGACAGAATTGCCTAGAAATAGAGCATCACAAACCTGGTAATTCAATATTATTTCATAACTAACTATAATGAACCAGGCAGCAATAAACAGGTAGAATTTGTATGCCAGCGAACAGATTGAGGTATCTGGACGATTGAAGCTCAGCTAAACTTCCCGGATTATATAAATTAGGTAAGTACGCGAATATTATTTACTAGCTTGCAGTCAATTCTGCTCAGGAAGAGCGGACAATTTTCAAGTGCTTTACTAATTTAAACACCAACATAAATTTTGTCAACCTTTCAAAAATTTACCACCCCGAAAATTGGAAGAAAAATAACGTACCTACTGTCTGATATTATACCTACATAATTTTCACATGTCATTTGACAAAAATAAATTAGACATGATGGACAATTACTACAAAAATGCTTTTGGTACCTTCGCACCTAATTTATTTAACGAATAATATTCCATTATTCAAAAGTAAGAATGTAAATGAATAATTTCGGATCGACAAAAGATTTTCATGGAATTCAATGACAGACTGTTTCTTGTTCACACGCCCACTTCTACCCTAGTTAAACTACCTAAATATCATCGAAAATATTTGTGGAAACGGACAACTCTATTCTTTACATAAATCTGACCAGCAACATGATTATAGACTGTAAGATAATATTGTAAATTTAGTTTTTGTAAATATATTTTATTTTGTAATTATTTGGTTGACTGATGTGTGTACAACAACGACAAATAGTATAATTACATACATTTTCTCAATTTATTATTTAAGACGTTGAATTATGTATTAGGACGAATCCCGAGAAGAAAAAATGATTCAAGTATGTAGGTACTGAAGTACTCGTACATGACGCCTATCATTTCGAAACCAGAAATCGTGAAAAATGTAGTATTATTTGTTTTCACTGTATTTATGCTCTGTTTCATTTGCTTAAATTTTATACTCAATTAGCTTTTGTACGAAAAGTCGCAGGAAACTGATCAAGATACTTTAACGTGATTTATTGAGCAGGTACGTAGTTGATGAAACGGTCGATATTTTTTAATAATCTAGCATACTCAACTGTTCACACTATTGTATCGAAAGAACACTTCTCGTCATTTATCAATGTTTTCCAATTAGAGATGGCAAACGTATAAAATTATCTGAAATCTTATGATAGATCTACTAGGTCTGATCTTATGGTAGGTATCTACTAGCCATCGGAATGTAGTAGTATTTCAGTTTTTACTTAATTTCATATCTGTGTTTGTATCAGACGGTACATACCTAATTCATATACCAAGTACCACAATCAGGAAAATAAATTAAATGCAAGTATTTGAAGGTATACTCCATTCCGACATTGGTAAGCAACGAGTACCGTACTTTTAGCGAATTTTCGACGAATATTAAGCTATTGCAATGGCTTCAAAATTTTTGTGATGCAACTTTTTGAAAATTTTCTTCACGGAAATCCGTTTCAGGCCATTCTAAAACGATTCCTGAAATTTAACACTTTCCCATATGTGTGTGTACCTATATATATTATATATGTGTGTGTGTGAGTGAGTGTGTGTGTGTGTGTCACTCCAGACGATATCTGACCGAGGAATGGAGATAAAAAATCCGAAAAAATTTTACAATGTCAAGAATATCAAAAGAAAGAATGAGTTCGTTGGCCAGAATTTTGGAGTACTCCAAGGGGTCCAATTTTGAAAATTTAGTTTCAAAAATTGCTAAAAACGTGTTTTTTGAGGTTTTTGGTGTAAATTACTAACGTAAACATAGGAACATATGGTATATTCGGAATCAGCGTGGAATTTCCTATAAGAATCACCCACCAAATCGGGTGGAATTATTCTTTGAAAATTCGCTCATCAACTCATGCTGCATGAATGGAACTTTAGTTTCCTCATCCCATCTAAAAGGTGGATAAGAAAGTAATGGAATCGGCAGAAATCCAAATTTCTTTAAGTATCTCTTTAAAATGGTTCTGATCAACATCTGACTAATTACCTATTCTATACAATGCCATCTCTAAGTAGTGGAAGAAGTAGATTAGAAAAATTAGAATTACTTACCTACTCCAAAAAATATAATTACAAAAATCAATACGGCAAGATTGAATAACATGGGTGCTTTTATACTTTTTTAAACGAAAGAAGTCAACTAAAATCAACTCAAGGAAACTAAAGTGATATATTTAAAACTCATACTGCCAATATATTACCTCAACAACTTAGAATGGCACGAAGGTTTTCATGGTTAGCCGCACGTAGAGGTTTGGTGTGATGAAAAATGGAACTATGTACTGATATTACTTATCTACCATTAAAATTGAAGATTGGAAGAAAAAACGGTTTTAAATGTTTTCGGTTTCTTTCATTCGCAAAATTAGGCCATTCAGCGAAAGTCCTTCAATACATCGTTTGAGTCCCTTACCAGGGAATGCTGATTTGTTTTAGACCCTGTCTATTAATTATAAAAGATAGATTACCTACTATTTTGTGAGATGCGGATTGAAACGAAAGAAGACTGTGATAAGAAATTTATAGTAGGTATATGTATACCTATAGATCTATTCACATTCATATTAGCCCAATGGATAGACTAATGAAAGATGTTTCATTAAAAAAAAATTATATATCTAACTATATGTTATATAGAATGGATATGAAGTAAGTAGTTTTTTTTTTATTCTTCCGGTTGCCACATCCCGACTATAAAGTCAAACAACATTAGTTAGTTATATCATCTCACCCCATTGACAACCTCAACTAGTGGTCAAATTTCGAAACGAACCTTCTGGGGGTATAACTTTTTCAATATTATGGATCGTCGAAATAAAGCGTGAAAATACAATATGATGATAACACTTTTGGTACTTAATGAATTTTATGTTTCGCGAGGAATCCGCTAACCTAGGTAGGTACATTATAAATTGGACTAATAGTACACCTAATATATGTAATAAATTGATGGATAAGTAAAAGTAAAAAGTTATTGAAGATCGAAGAGTATGAATCAGGGTAGACGGTACCAAGGTAGATAAAAATATTAGGAGCTAATATTAAAAATATTAGCTGGTAGATCTGCATTCTGTAAATCACGAAGCCAAATTTTTCCTGCTTATCGAGACAGAGAGAACAAGGGAAATTTTGGAAATAGAGCTGATTAAAATCCTCAGCGTTGGTACGATAAAATTTGGGACTTGGGACTTCGCCTCAAAAACGTTGTGTTTTGGTGAGAGTATTATAATATAACGAAACCAAACGCAATTTAATTATGTTTAAGAGCCTATTATTCGGATATGTACTTATCCTTACTTTCCTTCCGTATTATTGACACCGAAAAACCAATCCAATTTTATGAGATGAACCCATAAGAAAGTTTTTACGGCCTCTCCAAACGTTACAATAAAGACCGTAAAACGACGATAATATGACAGCCTAAGGCCAAGGAGAGGAATCGAACGAAATGTCAGTGAAAGATGAGGAAAATCGTTCGGATATATATAAACAAAGACAAGGTCATCCTCCCCTTGGGTGGACCAGCAAGGTCAACCCTCTGGAGCTCTGAAGAAATATTGAATGGGGTTAGTTAGGGCTTATAAGTACACCCCCTCGTAACTGGTTCTTACAGCGAGCATCGCGATTCTAAAAAATGGGGTTTGTGAATAATTACCTACGTATTGTTAATATGTACCTATCTAATGAACTTCACAATTTTTAAATGGAACAACCACCATAAACACAAACTCCAGGTCAATTATTTATAAAATATACCTACCTAACGAATTGTGTTTGAGTTTTCTACCGCACGCTTTTTCGCTCACTCTCAATTCATCACCCCAAATGTAGCACCTTTTTGGAAAGCTTTCACAGACATTTTTCAGTTAGACGAATAAAATTGAATGTTGCCCACTGCTATAATATTCAGGTAGACAGGTACCTACCGACTGAAATAATTAATATCCTTTAGTTGAGTGTCCTTCTGTAAATGTTAGCCTATTTTTGGTATACTACCCGTGCGTTGCACTGGAGAGTGTGACAGTTGGAATCGATAGGTAAACATGTAGGACTGTAGATAACCTACGTAGAAGAAGTGTAAATCGACGGGCGAAATTTCGTTGTATCGATCATAAATCCTGGATATAGGTTTTTCTACCACCAAAACCCCCCTCCACCTCAATGTTCACTGAATCATTCGCGATGAAGTTCTGGAAACCCATTTCAACAGTAGAGTATAAGAAAAAGGGGTCAATGAAAACGTTGTAGGTATTACTACAAAAATAATGAGTTAAAAAGATAAATCAATTTCGACAATCAAGGGCAGACAAAGTGACAGGGGGGGCTCAAATAGTTTTGAGGGTAACATTATGAAAGGGGGGGG
>JAEMON010000008.1:12284149-12304998 GCA_030264115.1 Lygus lineolaris | reverse complement strand
TTTCTTTGTTCTACTACTTTTCTTTGTTCTACTACTTTTGTTATTTTAAAACTTAGGTAAATCACCCTGTTTTATTATTAGCACTTACCTTTTCTGATTCCATTGATTCCTACCATTGATTCCTATCATTAAGCATAATACTAGAAATATATTACTTTTTACAAGGTACCTACTACCTATTTAATACTATATTTGGTAGTTACCTACCATTATTTTGGTGTTGAGGCACCAGCAAAATTGTTGGCAATTTGTCCAATATTCTTGTGCCTTTTTGAGCAGTTTCTTGTCTCTCATTCCTGAAATACTGAACTACTTGCTCCTGTCATTACTGAAATACCATCATCAGAAAATGGAACAAGGTGGTAGCGAAAGAGAGATTTTATCTTTAAAATATTGTAATAAGAATGAGAAAGTCTTTGGGAACTGATTTGGATACAGATAAGTCAAGTCTCTCAAACCCTCGAAATTTTTCATTTCATGTTTCATGTTTGTTTTTCTCGAAATATTGCGCCGTTCATTCAACAACTTACCTTGATGTTGGTTGCACGATTGTGACAGGTACTTTATAGGTAACAAGTAGTTACCTATTTACAATTTTACAATTTTTTGTCATACATAGTTCGAAATCCTACAATCAAAATCATTCTTGCGGTTGAAAAGTTGCGAGGTTGTCCGGGTTTACAAGAACAAATAATACAAACGTAGTCACTCCGCCTTGATTGAATAGTCACTACCAGGAAATATTGTTTTTCTAGGTTCTCAGGTAGGTAATAATAAATTATTTGGTTGATAAATTATTGTTCCAATTGATAGATCGTAGGTACCTCCTATGAACTTCGGTAGGATAATTGAAATGTGCTCCCCTGGCATTATTTGGTTATTTTATTTATATAACAATTGAATCAACAGTTTTAAATAGTAATTTGTTAGGTAATTAAATGGTTTGTTAGGTACATGAATTTTAAGTATGTTGGGAAAATATCAACGCCTTCACCATTTCTGATACGATTTTCGAAATGGTGAATTTTATAATAACTATCTATGTACATAATTTTGCGAAGACTAAGTAGGCACATGGTTTTTCTCGATCTGCCATGAGTGCCACCTATTCTGCTATCAGTGTTTTTCACAGGTTTATGGCAACAAATTGTCAACCTTTTGAGTCCATTCTCCATAATAATTTGGCCATTTTATTCATGAAGTTCTATTCATGCAGCATGAGTTGGTGAGCGAATTTTTAATGAATCATTTTAACCGATCTTTTAGGAAATTTCACGCTGATTGCAAAGAGACCATATATTTATGTTCCTATGTTTAAGATGGTAATTTACTCCGAAAACCTCAAAAAACACGTATTTAGCGATTTTTGTCTCTAAATGTTCAGAATTTGACCCCTTGTCCTTGTTTGACCCTTTTGTTCTTAATTTGACTTCGAAAATTCTGGCCAACGAACACATCCTATCTTTTGATACTATTGACATTTTGACCTTTTTTTATTACTTTTAATCTCGATTCCAGGGGCAGATATCGTCTGGAGAGACACACGTATATAATAATATATAAGTGTTCAATTTCAGGAATCGTTTTAGAATGGTCTGAAACGCATTTCCATGAAGAAAATTTTCAAAAATTTGCATGACTAAAATCATAGAGCCATTGCTATAGCTTCATTTTCTTCAAAAATTCGCAAAAATGAATAAACCTTTATAGCTTTCGGTTGAGCACACGTTATACATACCTGAATTTGAACTTAATCTCATTATTTGCGGCTTTGATCAAGAATTATTATCAATGTTGCTGTCATACTCGAAACCTCATTTTTCTTTGTTTCAATTTCCACCGATATGACGTTCAACCAACTTCCAAGGTGAAGTGTGTTGACATTGACAGCTGGCTCTTGTTGCCAACGGGTTAGCAAAGGGAAGGAGGGGGAGCTACGCAATACACTGAGCGCTGCCAACCCACTCGAGAATTTCCTTCTTTCTAAAACTTCCTAAATGCGAATTGGTAGTTGCAATTTAACTAGGTATTCATTATGTTGACAAACATGATGAAACAGTTTTTATCATTATACCAAACCAACGAGGTAATAGAATAGTTACCTATTATTTCCGCCTGGTTTTTGGATTGGAGGAAGTTATTGACAAGTGTTAATTTTTACTGTTATTCTTCTCATATTATAAATTAATATGGGCGACTCCTTCTGAAATTTGAAGAAGTTAACAATTTGCCCCGAATCTGCCACTGTATTAGAACGTCGTAGTAACGCTTGAGAGAATGTTCACTTTCATTTTATGTCATGTACAAATTTCGTTCTGAGTACATAATTATATTTTTAATCGAATTTTTAATCGAATTTTTAATTCCCGCCTGACATCACATACACACTGGCTTTTGGGATTCTTAATCATTTCATTCAATATTTGGTGTTGGGTACCTAGTATAGTTGTTTGGTTAATGGCCTTTAGTGAACTAATGGATTTGGTGCATCATTCAACATACCTGGTGCGCTAATCCAAAAAGGCGAAACCATGGACACAAGACACTCGCGATTCAAGCGCGTTGGTTTGTTTTCAAGGCACAGCTGTGAACTGGTTGTTTCCTTCGGGAGAGGAGGGCCTCCAAGCGGCAGCGACTGCGCAAGGCCGCCCCCTTCTCTTGTCCCAGTCAATAGGATGCCTGGATGAGTTGGAGCTCGGGATTTTTTTTTGTGATGGCATATCGCACTTACAGTCGGGTGCCCCTGTGTATCGTCCGAATCGCCGATATTTGATAAATTGGTGATCGCTCGATTAACTAATCTCTTTCCAATCACCTTCCAACCCTTCAATGAGCACCATCGCCAAATCTTTTGATGGGGCATCCGCAGAAATGACTTCTGGAATCCCCTCTGAGGATCCCTCCAGGAAGGGGCTTTTATGAGGCATTCTTCGACGTTTCGACTAATTAAAGTGGGGTTGATGATATCGATTAGGCAAAATACCGAGGGTTGAGGGTAGAGGAGGGTTGTCTCGTGTGTTTTATTATCGTAGGTATCTTTCAATCCCTGGATTTTGAGGTCTGGTGATGACTGGATGGATTGGTTAACATTATCTCCGCAATGTACCTCCTATTTCCATATAGATTGAAAACCTTTAAAACGACTCATTAGCGTTTTGCTAGGTGACTCTTAGTTTTCCAATTTTGCACCTACTCTTTATCTTGGACTGCTACATTCTTATATAAATGAGGTAGTGTCCAATTTAAATTTATTTAATATCTATCTAGCACCTTCACAAAACAGCGTAATTATTTCTTTTAGTCAACTAGTTTGCAGGTTCCTCCATCATCTGGAGCCATGAGATTTTTTTTTAGATTCTAGTCGTTTGCATATTGGTAAACGGGTTTACCTACATGGAACAGCTTCTGAAAAAAAAATTGTTTATTGAATCCTCCAGTTAGTTATTTTTTGATTCTACAACATACTCCACATTTTCCCATTAAATGAATAAATTCCTTTGGTCGTTAGACGAATTCAGTAGAAATGTCTTCTAATCCCTTATTTTGAGATCATGAATTATTGTTTCGTACTAAATTGGAAATGTAGTTGGGCTCCTAGTGATTTCCTACATCGTATAAGTTCTCCATTTTTCTCAGAGTGGATTTTGTACGCAATTATGATTCAATGTTTCTCCATTGTTGCGAGGAAGCACCTAGGGAGTGGCTCTGCCTCTTTTATTATGACTGCAACGTCATTTCTTTTGTACCCAGAGCAGGTCATCACGCTCCAGATCACGGACACTGTTCGTAAACATCTTGTCTTGGTATAATCATAACTTACAAATGTAACAGATATGAGTAACCTCCCCCTCTTTTCCAGGAAACTAACAGCATAATCCATGACAAACTGAACATTTTGTATACTAAGATGGACCTATAAGTAGTTACTATGCACATTCAAATAAATAAATTATGTTCCTGGGTTGTTTCGTTCGTGAGAAATAGAACATCATTGAGCAAACGTTGACATTAGTTTGCATCTTCACCTTTAGTCCTTTGAGACATCAATTCATTATAATTCATGTGGGTCATATTTCAATGTATATAGGTCAGCATTCCGTCAAAAGTTAAACCGCCTAAATAAGGCGATGCGATAATGTTAAATTACGGAATCGTGCCAAGGCCTAAGGTTGTTGCTGTAGTAATGGCATCTTCCCCGTTTCCACCTACAATATTATTTTAGAGCATCGAATGAATTCAAGCAGAGCTGCAATTCTCCCTTCAATCCGAAGTGAATCAGTGCTTTTGAAAAATGACTCATTCACCCCTTTAAGTATTTGACCGCCTCTCGAGCAATCCTTTGTTCTTATCTCTTGAAAGATAATTCTAATGGTTTTTTGAGTATGAAGTGCGAAGGCTAATTTCTTGATATAGTACTGTACCTATCTGGTACTGATAGGTAATTAAATAAATATTTGGTACATACCTAATATCCAATTGAAATAATCAAAAGACGAATTCAATTAATCAAATCATAATTTATTTATAAATCATCCAAAGAATCAAATGATTGTCCTTCCAAGCAAAATTTCAATACCTTTACGTTTTTCCTGAACAAATTAGGTTTCGTGTCTGTATGTTTCCTTGAAGTAACCCAACTATTTACCTATTTTGTAGTAGGTAGTTTACCCTACAGTTTCAACTTCATCAATATTATGAAGTCTGTTCCAAATAGCGGCTGTGCAGGTACAATTCGAATAAATTAGGTGCGCAGAACCTTTTCCGCACTCTTGTCGGGAATTTGCGCACAAGGTTCTGCACCGCAAAAATTTCCAAATGGCTCCTATACTCCCACTAGTTAGAACTGCGGCCGATGATTCGTCAATTTGTGTGCCTAGTTCCGAGCATCGAAAAGTAATTGAATAAAAGAGTGTTCCTAGTGAAAATACTCTTTTAGAGAATAATAAATATCATTCTTCAACTTTAACGGGGTTTGAGCGCAGCACGCTTTCTTTGCGCCCATGACTGGGAACGACACATTTTAAAAATATGACATTATTGACAAAACTGTGCGGGTTGGTTTGACCAATGTTGAAAAATATATCGCTCTAATGGCCGACAAAAAACCTGTTCTTGTTTACATTTTTTCGAATTTTGGCTCAAAATTGAGTCAAAATGCAGGAAACTCCCCCACTTGGTCATAATTTCCCAAGTTCCTTTGAAAGGGAGGGGAAGGTTTTATTGAAAGGGATTTCCGAAAAGCTATCGATAGTATTTGATGACAGAGATAGTGATTAGGATTGAAAAGGTCATAGGATGATAAATCATTCTCCTTCGCGACTGATGTCTCAGTCACCCAGGTAACGTAGCCGTCTAGAGAAATCTGAGAAGGCTGGCTTCAATGTAGTAGGCGGTCAGTGCTCCTCGTTTCTTGTCCTTCCGGTATTTGTTCAACAGATCCTGCCTTGGCCTCTAGCGAGATTCTTCTTCTCGTCTGTTACTGAAGTGCAGATCCGTGTTTTTATTGCGGCTTCTTACGGCAGTTATTTTACACATACCTAGCTTGGTATTTTATGACCTACTGACATTCACGCTGTATGCTAAGAATATGTAGGTACCTACTTGTTCATTGTGCGCACTGTATGAGTTGTAGTAACAGCATACTTTGTCAGATCTGAGTCCAGAATCGTTAATTATTATGGTAGTTTGAGGATAGTTCCTAGACGGTCCAATACTAACTTCGTCACAATCCGACCTGTGGTTATAGCGGCAGCACGTGCGCAGACGTAAAATCCATAGGCCCTATAAACTACCTACTCCATTTAAATTTGATCGCTGTTGGACCGATTAGAGCAGTCTGTCAAAAGTGTAGAAACGTCCATAAATCACGATCTTCGCATCCAAA
Organism: Lygus lineolaris; assembly: GCA_030264115.1. Classification (NCBI taxonomy): domain Eukaryota; kingdom Metazoa; phylum Arthropoda; class Insecta; order Hemiptera; family Miridae; genus Lygus; species Lygus lineolaris. The sequence goes on along the minus strand of JAEMON010000008.1, from coordinate 12,299,114 downwards.
ATGGCTGCGATTTCCTTTCATGGAAGTTTGGAGCTTGGTAATAATGATGATCCCTTATTAATCATGAGATATCGGAGCAATTATAGCGACAGCCTATACAGTATACGCTAACGCGAAAACCTTGGAACGCTCATATCTTATAAATCATCCAAAGAAGGTTTAATTATGAAGGTATGTAGTTAATTGGTTTTCTCCTCTTTACCAAGCCATGGAACTGGGATTCTCTGCTCTTGACGTTTACTCCTGAAATTTGTGTGTGCATTACAACTGGGTTGTTTGTTTGTCCATGAATCCGTACTTACCTCGTTTCGTCTAATTGCCATTCCATCCTTTTAATTCTCGCGGATGAATGAAGGCAACATCTGCCGCGCCCTGACTTTCCGTACACAACGGTCCTTTGCTCTTATTTCGCTGGCATGAATGATAACGGGACCATTTTTGAAGGGAACTTAGTTCACGAAGGACCAAGTGTCCGCGGCCTGCGTTCTTCAACAGTCCAGGAGTTTCTATTGTACGCCATCCTACTTTCTAATTTCTAACACTATTATCCATTTAAACTACTTATTCGATTTCATTATATCTTCAACTTTGATTTCTTGGTAATGTTAGGCCACAATCTTCAACTGCATATATGAATGCTAATAAGATACCACCTACATAAGTTTAACGTGACTGTAAAGGTTACTTTTGGATATTGCGATTAGTGTGTTGTAGACTCCGTTTTACTCAATCGAGAAAAGAAGCCATATCATTTTGATTCTAGGTCAGCGTTATGCAAAAATCGCCCTATTTATAATTTTGAGGAAACTGTGACCAAATTTTGTGGCCATTAAAGTGTTGCCCAATCGCTGTGATTCTGTCCCCTATAGTAAACAATCAGGAATCGAGTTTATGCTCACAGTCGTTTGACCGTTTTGTGCGGAATCTATTTGCTTTTTTCATTGAATTAAAACGTGTAGCGGTGTATATAAAACTCAAATTTTTTTTACATCGTTTTGTACAAACATAATATCAACTCTAGTTCGTACAAAGCAATGTAATAGAGCGTGTTGAAAAATTCTGAAACTACTCATCAAGACGTATTCGCTGACACCCAAATCTTAATTTTCGTCCCAATTTTATTTCAGACTGAATTATTATAATTTTAAAATATTGGCCAATACATGCAACATTATTATCAAACCAGGAAAAATAACTGGTGATAAGGGTTCTATCTTAGATACGTATAGATTGAACAACCCAACTATGACCTCAATGTTCAATGTCAGCTAATAGGTAGGTTGCGATCCTCATCCCATCAGAAGCTGACCCAGTTGAATCTCGGTCGAATCGTTTGGCTTTCCTTCAAGTAACCCAGCTGGATTTGCATCGAGATAAAATTGAGCTACATCTTTTGTTTTCCTAGAGGATTTTGATTATCTTTTCTAATATAAATACCCTTCATTTATATAAGAACTGTCTGCCCTTAATAAATTATTTAACATCTTGTTTCAATCTACCCTCTCTATGATAGGTAGACTGTTGAAACAAATATACATACACTAGGTTTGGGTGCACGTCTTTATTTGAAGACGTCATTGTCTGAACAGGGATGGAGCCTTTTTAGCTCTGAAGAAACGCTTTACTATGCAATGTGATAAACCATCACAATGATACTATACGTAGAAGTGGAGCATCTAGTGTAGATCATTCGAACAGATTCCCTGGACCGTGTCTCCCCATCTAGTGGTATTATGGAATTATAATTTGCCTGAACATTGAGCAACTCTGTCGCTGGTAGCGTTCCAGCGATCGTCAGTGAAAGCAGGAACACAGGGCCGTTGAAGGCCGCAGGCGCCGGGTAGTGCACGCCTTCCACAGTTGACCAATAGCTCATTGGTCAACACTCCACGGGATGCCGATCCTTGGGGATTATCTTTTCGGTCTGCTGTCGAAGGAGGGAAGATCGTATGAAGTCTTCGTCCCATCCGTAGTTTGAACAAATCCCTAATCATGTCCACCTTATTTTATTATCATGGGATTGCAAAAGAAGCATGATCAAATTGTTTTCGTACCTCACTGGCGAATCCGTCGTAACTAGCAAGTCGAGTACAGGTGGCAAGCGCTTTCGATGTAAGGACATCATCATCAGGCCGAGAGACTCTCTTGGCGGCCTGATGATGCTGTTCTTACATCGAAAGCGCTTGCCACCTGTACTCGACTTGCTAGTTACGACGGATTCTCCAGTGAGGTACGAAAACAATCTATCACTAGCGGAACTAACCCTTTAGATTTAATACCTGAACCATGTTCGATTATTCCAAAATTAAGGTTGAATGCGATATGGGTTAATATCCTGAAACTACGATTTCTCAGTTTCTAATGGACCGATTTCACTCAAATTCAGAGGGTAGTTGAGGGCTGACTCCACGACAATCCCATATGAATTTCGCCACAATTGGATGATTGATGGCTACTGCGCATGCGCAAACTTGACATTTTTTGTCCGCCATGCTCCGAAACTATTTTAAAAATTTTTCCTGAATGTTCACTAACTGATTCTATACGTCCATGTTAAAAAGTGAGGGAGCTATATTAACTGCCCACCCAACTTGGCAGACGTTTTTTGCTTTAAAACGAAGTCAATGAAACTAAACACCGATCACTGAACTGAATAGGAATTATGCTTCGCAAAACTCGCAATCTATAATTTCGGTCCATTCCAAAATGAATTATAGGATGGTTCTTCCATTTTCCTTTTTCGAATAGCTGCTCCAAGTCTTGTAAATAGTAGGTATGTTGGCTCTTTATTAACCTCAGTAGACGTGTTTCAGTTATGGTCACATCGTCTCCAATTTCACTTAGGTGAATAAATTTCCAAGCCAAGATCCTCCTCTTCGTCGCTGCGTTACTCTTGATGGGCAGTGCTGTTGTTTTATTGTAGGCTGGAGCTGAAGAGGGTAGCAAATCACCTTTGAAATATGTATGTAAAATTTCGATCTGAAGAGCTTTAATGAAAACTTCTTGGGAGTATGAGATTGAAGAGAAAACCTTAGATTGGAGCATATAATCTTTCTCACTGTTGCTTCCATTTCAGCCAAACCTGTCAGCAAGCTCTGCGATACGAGTATATTACCATGCTGTTCATGTTTTGCTTTGTATTGGTTTACTGCTGAATTTATGACCAAGAACTGTCAAGTTCATCATTCTCTAGTTCTTTTTCTCAGTCGATCATTCACTCACCGTATTCGTTTCCGCCTGAATCTGAATTTCGGGACGTATTTCACCTGTATAAACTGACCTTATTTGTAGATTGTTGATTTTTAGCTCAATGTAAAATCTGCGTCGGTATTCCCTGCTCATCTGCAGCCAGCAGGTAGCCTGCATTTACTTACTCGAAATATTTTTTGTTCGACACAGTAGGGTACGGAATTGAGAGCTCGTTGGCTAAATCTAAAATTATCCTACTAAATTATGATACTGACGCCTGATGGCTGCTCAAAATGGTAGCATTATTCCACAAACAAAATGGTTAATGCTGTAATCAAAGGAGTTGATGGAATAGTGAACGCCTGCCCAACCGTAGACTGCGCTCGCTCCTTTATCACTGTGTAGGTACCTATCTACTTGTTATATCAGACGCGTTGAGGTTCCACAACTACCGAGTTAGTTATCACACCAAGAATTTTTTTAATATCAATGTTATGAGATATGAATGAAATGAATATAATCGGTTATGGCCTTTTAACTTTTCGCTTTCCTCCCCTGGCCCTGAAGCGCGTCTCGTGGAGAAGAAGCCGCAAAAACGTTGCGTCACGGTCGAGCGGCTCAATCGTTGAGGCTAGTTGCCAAACAAGCTCTGCAAGCCCTCGCAGTTATGAGCCCCGCTTCACCTGTTTTTTGTTGTTATGTAACCAAAAGGCTGAATCTGACTGCACTTTATATTAGCGGACTGACACTGAACTCGCGAATGGGACTTGAGCCAGATTGTGCGTCAATTACGAAACATTGCGGCAGGTAGCTGCTAATCTATTCACATCTTCCTTCTCGGTTTACTGTTTGATCTAGTTATCCTTCAGCTTATCATTCTGCTGGTAGGTACTTAATACGTTGAACATTGTAGCTAATCAATATTTGAGTACAATTTTGTTTTATAAATCAATAATGACTAAAATAGTGAGATATTGATTTTAGCTAGTTGTTGATGATATCTGTCAAATTTAGATGTACTTAATTGCAGCATATCCATGAATATCTCTACAATTTATAGATACCGATGGTTCACTCCCTCAAAAACTCAACATAATTGTTACGAAACCATTGCATTTCGGTCCCCCATGGTATCTTCAACTAAACGTATGTTCATGTCAGTGTTTTAGCGAATTTTCGAAGAAAATGAAGCTATTGCAATGGCTACAAAATTTTTGTAATGCAAATTTTTGACAATTTTCTTCATGGAAATCCGTTTCAGACCAATCTAAAACGATTCCTGAAAATTAACACTTTTTTATATGTATATGTATAGATATGTGTGTGTGTTTATATGTTTATATATGTGTCACTCCAGACGATATCTGCCCGAGGGATCCAAAAAATCCAAAAAAATCCAAAAAATTTTTAAAATGTCAATATCAAAAGTAAGGATGAATTCGTTGGCCAGAATTTTTGGAGTACTCCAAGGGGGCAAATTTTGAAAATTTAGTTTCAAAAATCGCTACAAAACTTGTTTTTTGAGGTTTTTGGTGTGAAATACCATCCTAAACATAGGAACATAATGGTATATTCGGAATCAGCGTGAAATTTCCTATAAGAATCACCCACAACATCGGTTAAAATTATTCTTTGAAAATTCGCTCACCAACTCGTGCTGCATGAATGGAACTTTTTTCTTAGTAAGTTGTGAATGTTCAATGATCAGAGGCATTGAATGCTTGCTTTACCAGGCCGTACTTCGTGCAGACGAAAAGTGTCATAGAGGAAAATCTGTAGAGTGAGTTCCCCACCTTTCGCTGCAAAATTCACTATCGGGAAGCCTTAACGTTGAATTTATCATGCATGGTGAATTATAAAGCAGTTCCGATTCGGCCAGCCTCAAACTTTATGAAATAAGATTGAGTTCAAAAGTGTCGCTTCGATTGAAACATTTTTAATTATTTTGTAGCTAACAACATTTTCGACTCTCTCAATAATATTTGTACCTACCAAAGATGTGATTCCACTTTATCTACAAAAATGACTATACCTTGAAATTAGTTTCAATGAGATGCTTATATGAGAAGGAAAATAGTGTGATCGTTTTTGGAATGCTGTGTAAGATATTTCCTACTAAGGAACATTTTTTTGGAGGAGTTTCACCTACGCATCTTGTTTCCCGGTTCGTTATTGAGAGGAGAATGATGAAAAATGAGAACCACAGGGTCTTCTCGTGCCTCACGCTGCGTGACACCCTCAGGCTGACTTGTACCGCACTAGTCGGTATAACGGAGTGGTTTCCCTGGATGTTGCCCTATCTTCCAGTGAATTTCAGCTTGTTTCCAATCCTTAAACGTCATTGTACGGATACAATTTCGGTATTGTACAAAGATGAAGAAACGAACTAAATACATACCTACCCCACCCAATAATCATGAGTTGTTATGAATTCCCTTGGTAAGTATATTTATGAAATGTCCAGGGCACCCTGAGATATCGTTGTTGGAGGTAGTGCATCGGATAGTGCATACCCAGAATGCGGAGGGATTTGGTACTGATTGTAGGATCGTGCTTTAACCCAATGTTTGTCTTGTCTTTTTTTTGTGCAATTCATTCTGTCAGCGATTCAAAGCTGATGACCACGATGTGCCAACTATCTGTACCCACTACATCACGAGGAACACACTGTGAAACGAATCAACTTGATCGTACTGATTTGAATAACCGTGACAGATCACGCCCATACAATCCGAGTACTTACCTGTTAAAGATTTCACGTGGCTAATGTTTTGAGAACGTGAAGTCAGAGATTGGAGGATAGCTGTGCATCGAGAACCCGATCTTAGCATGAAAGCTTCGCAGTAACTCCTTATTGAACCAGTACTGTGAATGGCTATTGCCGAACAGAGTTGTTGCAAGAGCGGTGCATGAAGGCTCACCATCATACATCATAACCACTAAAATCAACATAGGCTCTGTCCCAATCCCCCAACGAGGAAAACCTTGCCTAGAGGGGAAGGGGTTGCTCAATAGAACGAAACAAGTTCAATTCTGATTCAAAGTGAACTCAATACTTCAATAAATTAATGCACGATTCTTGATGGGATGTTTTTTCTCTCCAACTGAATATTTAATTAGCCAGGATCGTAATGAAACTTTTGAATAAATTTACGATTCAACTTGAAATTTTGATTTGCCACTGCACAGCCTACTTGCCTGCACACTTTGAAGACTACTTTTCAGAACTTATACGCGAGACGGTAGGTAGGTAATTTATTGAGACCGACATTGTCCTGTCGTAATCGAGTTTATTACTTCCCCTGGCAGCTTTCACGATCTTCTGTAATTTTCAATTACCTACTCATTGTCCCGGTTACTATTCGAATAGCTGCATTTTTCACGTCCCTGTTGTTCCCATAGCAGCTCACAGTCCGCATTGGACAACACATAAGTTACGACACATTCAGAGCTGTGGTGTCCCAGGGTTGGTTCACTCCTTTTGTGTATACCTCCTAACACCCTGCACACTATTTCCACGTTTTCCATCCGTTCCCCTTCATTTAACCTGCAAATAAATGAAAAAATAGAATAGACCAGGGAGGATCGTCGCGGTTTGTCTCGCCGACCTTCGCGTCTTTGATGACAAACGTTGGGGGAATTGACGCTGTCAACGACCAGCAAGGTCGCTGGCGATTGCTTTGGATGCGGTGAATAGATGCTTAGCCACTATGCACTGGATGGAGGCCGTGTGGGATGTAGGTACTCACTGTATTGGCGTCCTGAATGCCGAAAATACGTATTGTGCAATCCGATGCTAATTGGAAATTCACAAAAGAGATCCTGTGAGTGCCACTGAACAAACCTCAACAAAGGTCGGTACCTACCTACATTACAAATACCTACTCTTATCAGTTTCACATACGGCACTACATAAACTTATCCACCTACCGATGAAAAAATGGTTTGTGATTAATTTCAGTGGCATGCCAGTCGTTGCAGAGTTATTTGTGTGCGAGTGATCAAAGCAATGGAGTTGCACATGTGGACGAAGTCCAATAGGGTGTGCGCATGGGTCGGAAATTTGCATACCGTTTGGTTAAGCCGGCAAATAGCTGGGAAGAGGCGCGTGACATCAGAATTATTTGGGCGCTGAGGGTCTTCCCCAGGCGGGAGGGGGGGGGGGGGGGGGGGGGGGGGTCGGTGACGTCATTATTATTAATTTCAAGACCCTTCTCTGCTCATAGGAGATCCCTCATATGGTACCTGCTTGGAAAACTCTCACTGAGATCTGTAATTTCGAAAGATAAAAAATAACCATGCGCTCACACCATTGCATCAGTTTCCGACTATGAAGCCGAAAGAGACATCAGCCAAACTGCTCACCTACTTATTTACTCCTTTTTACCTATTCATTTTTTGACTTTCATACGTGGCCGAACGCCTTGATTTCATGAATATTGACTACTCAACTTGTTGATGATAATATTATCCATCCCGCACTTCTAGCGATGAAGGGTGATGGACAAGCGGAGCAAGAGGGCCTTATAGCGAGTACACACAATCACTTACCCCATTTTATTTTACCCTCGCCTAAGTCTCGTACCTCATGGTAGGTACTTATAATTTATAGAATCTTAAAGAATTCCAATTCGTGCCAGAGCTTACAATGATGGGAAATTATGAACTGATCAGACGGCCACAGTTCACATTGACATTGAGATCAACTGTCCTCGCGATGAAATCTCCTTTGTGCCTTGAATCGCGGTACTTACTTAGATACTGATTTAATTTTCTTTTAATCCAGTCTAGAAACTCATCGATACGTCATCTTCTTATTCCGTATTGTCGTTTTACATTGAATGAACATTTTCCTTACGATTGAATTGTTACCATTGACAGATTGTAGGTATGTTCGCAGGAATAGAAATGAATACAGCGAATGTTCCTGATACGAGTTGCTTTGGCAGCATCAGATCTAGGTCGTCATCGTTCACTACTTCTGGTCGTCATCTCTCTTCCTATTCTCTTCACTTTTTTTACTGCTTCTTATTTTGTTCTGGTAGTACTTAGTTTATTTTTTGAATTGAAGAAACTTTCTCTATGGCACCCCTTCGCCTTTCAATCACGACGATTCATCAGTAAGTAAAAGTAAACCAATAAATAAACATCAAAATCCCATTGTTACCTTTGCTATTAAGAACTATGGCAGCGCAATAATACATCAAGTTCCACTATCCTGTTGTGATCATTACTTCCATACAAATCTGGTTGTTGGGTGAGGCAGGAGCAATTTGGTTCTGTGCTACTGACAGGTTGGTGAGGAAGAGGGATTAGGCATGTCGCTTCTTTCTGAGGAGATGTTAAGATGTAATCTTGACCTTCTTACTACAGGTTGCGTAGGTTAGGTTAATCAAAAAGGAGCCGATCAAAAATCCGGAAGGGTGGACGTAGAGTGGTTGTTCTGCCTGTCTGATCAGCTAAGTAAATAACTAACCCACAAAACCCCATTGTGCTACCAGATAATGTATATATACGTAGGTAGTAATATAAGTTCTGCGAATGAGATTAAATGTTTTTAAATGTTTATGCGGTTGTGAATGAGAGAGCAACTGTTATGGTATGGTATGGTATTGTAATTGAAGACTCAAAAATATCTATTCTCGCGGCTCCAAGTATAATTATCGTTGAAAACTTCGGCTACTGCGCATGTTGTGTTGAGCTAGTGTGATAATTGACCTCATTCCGCATACGAGATTTTGAACTTAGTGGTATTTATAGGACACGTCATGTTCGATTGGCGGCGTGCCGAATTCTTGCGTGCGTCTCTTGTATGCCGTTACGCAATCGCTCGGTTGTCTGATGTCACTTCTCGGGCTCGCTACTGTATATATTTTTCTTCGCTATTCCGTCAAGGGTACAGCCCTGACAAGCATAATCATTACCTAGTTTGCTCTCTTGTGCGAAACTTCTGATCCCTGACGAGCTATTGTTTTGACAAGACCATGTCCCTATAGTAGGTACCTACCTACTTAATTTATCTCAATATTGTTATCTGTACTAGAGGGACTCTGAGTGATATGGAACTTTGAATTATCGTTATATACCTATATATATTATGCTAGGAATAGTTACTTTTGTTTGGAAAATTTCTATTAGGAGAGATTGAAGGGCGAGATGAGAAGTGTTGTCCGATCGGGTCCACCTTTTTCGAGGGAAATGACGTAGTAATAATGAGTGGCCAATCATATTTTGGTATGTGTGCAAAATTCTGTAGAACACTTCCATAAAATCTTACGGTTGGATACAGATGAATAGAAAATTCAAAGTAGAATAGGATCTGTAACTTACAAGATCGCATTTCTCATATTAATCGAATTGGGAAATTTAACATTATTGAATAAGCCAGAGCCCGACTTCTTCCTACACCTTTACTAGTAGCTAATGATAATTGTGATTGAATAGTAAATTATAATTGAATTGTTGAATGAATAAGTGGGTCAAATCGTTGATCTTGTTTATGATAAAGTCCTTTTGTCATAATTTCACTCACGCGTGTCGTACGTCAGAACGACTGTACGTAACCGCCTGCTGGCCCTCGCTACCTCGTAATTTTGTTCATTTGATGTGGTTTAACAATTAGGTACTGGTACTTGCAGTCTTAACAGTCCTTTAGGGGCTCTCTTCTGATATATCTGATGCTCCATCATTGTTCATCGTGGTTAAATTTTTGGAGTATCATGTCTGAGTTATTTTGGAAATTACTGGAGCAAATCTGGTTTGATATATGGCTTCCTGAATTCATTCATGGATTGGGGGGTATCTTACACACAATCCAACAGACGTGTTCCAGGTACCTACATATTTAGATGAATAGTCCCACTGCCACTCGTTATCCACCCCTTGGATCGGTGTACATATTTAAAGATATGCCACTATAAATAATAGTGTGGTCTTCGTGGGAGCAGGAGAGGTACCAATAAATACGTTCTTCTTCACGTGTCTATTCGGGTGAACTCGGTGATGATTTTCACGCATTCCCAATTTTCCTCGAATCAAGACTGGACATGGAGTTTTAGTCTCGCATGTGTCCGAGCTACGAGTAGTTGCCAAAGTATTCGACAAATTTGAGAGTCGAGATCTCATTTAAACCTCATTATGCACGCTCTGGATTCCATCGACGTTTTTTTGGTACGCTCCCAAATCCAACGCTCGCAAAAGGAACGTGCGGTTCTGAAATCAGTTGCAGGCCAAGTGCCAAATCGGTGCTCTCGTTTCGAGAGGGAATTCAATCGTTGGGTGTCCAACCGTAACCCCTGACCTTGTCGAGTTACTGTTGCTTCTTCTTGTTTATTTTTTCATCCAGTTTTGATACTTTGGATCTGTTTACATGATAGTTAATTTCACATCATTTCATTTTACATGAACGACTACCACTAGTACTAAACACATTAGGTATCCAGCTCTGGGCTGCGCTGCAGTCGGGCAAACATATCTCTGCCAGGTTAGGTGGGCAGTACCTATAGCTTCCTCACTTTTGTAACAAGAACGTATAGAGTCAGTTGATGAAACCTTCACTGAAATCGGTAGAAGAGTTCCCTCTGTCTATAGTTACGTCCATGACTACCAATTTCAAGTTTGCGCATGGGTTGTAGTCAATACTGATCCAATTGTCACACATCTCTAGAACGTTCTGCATTTGAGCAAAATTGGTCCATTAGGAACTCAGAAACCGTTGTTTCAGGGATATAACGTTTGCTTATGCACACTCGGTACTAGTGGTTCAACGGTTATATAATTCATAGGGGACAGTCTAACTAACCCGAACAATACCCGAAAATTTCTCAGACATTGGTCAACTAATTCAGGGTTTTTGCCGGTGACAGCAAATTATAAGTGCAGTTTATGAAGATCGACCCAGATAGTGTAGAATGTCAACGAAGATCGGGAATGGGGTCTACTGAAATAACGTACTGAAAAGCTTAGAAACGCAAAATGCAAGTGAAGTGGAAAGCACTCAAAAAGCATGTAAAGTGGAAATTTTGATTTTGGAAGACAACAATTTTCACTTCTTGTTCAAACAAAATCATTGCCTTCGGTAGTTAAGAAGCAAAATTTAGCATACATTGGGTGATGGAAGAGTCGTATGAGTACTATAACTGTAAGTCTAAGACTACTCGCTGTGGTCCTCTTCCGTATGAGATAAGATAGGAGACTCGTCCTTCATCGAACTTTTCTACGAGTATCTACTTGTTTCATGCTACCGTTTCATGAAACTGCCTGTCTTCATCAGGCTCACAGAAATTCGGAACACTTGGACTAATGATGTGTTCCGCATCAAACGAAGTATATATTATGTACTTGGCTCATCCACCAAATAGTCAATAGGTAGAGCCACTACTTGGCTCCTGCACTAAAACAGTACTGGCCATTCTGTTGCCAACAAACTGAGTTGATCGTTAATTCAATTTACCCATCTTGAACGTTCATGAATAAATTCACAAGTGTATAGGGTCGAATTAGGCCCACCAAACTAGAAAATATTTTGTACAACAATTTGATGAATTTTAAAGACTAACTAAAATAAAATTGAGTTGTTAGAGTTTCATCCATTTTATTCGATATATTTATTTTCATCCTGCCAACCTCTTCTAAATTCACTACAAGTATTTTATGAGTTTGTGCATTAAAATTTGAATCGTATTTTGTCCGTATGGTGAAATAAGATTTCAATGAATTGTATAGGTAAATTTGGAAATGCACGACTTCGTCAAACTGCTCAGCCCTTACAGAATTCCATCGTCTGCTATATCTTTAGGGGATAGGCAGTTCATACTTAGGTACTCGTGCTATGCATGGCCACTTCTGCTGGTGTCTCTTCGTACAAACTGCAGATAAGTATACTAATCAAGTCGCGGTTGTTGATTTACATGAGTTCCCGCTACATACCTATGTGAATGGTTGTACGAATAGCATGAATCCTCTGGGGTTTTGTGCTATATAGAGGAGAAAGTCTCATTGTGTGTACCACCTTTAGTTCCAACCACCACTTCTTAGCCCACTCAGGGTGTGCGCTCCTTATTCAAGTAGATACTCTCATTATGGAACAAAAGAAAGGGGTTGTCAGAAGGACCCTATACGGAGGCATGCGACGAAGAAGGATTTGTGTCAGTAGAATTAAACTTCGGAATATTTCGTGTCTGGAGGCGATCTTCAAAATGTGCGTGTCATCAATATTGGAAACCTTCCCTTTTTTCAACATTCAACTTCATATCGATTTAACAAAGCTCCATACCAACCGGCGTTTTCACAGTCACGCGCCCTCTTCCACGCACCCTTGTATGTAGAACTGACTGAACCTGCCAGACGCACGCATGGTTGGATTTATTACGTGTAATCTATTGTGAGGTTCACACGATGGGGTGGGCGAGATCGGCTCTCAGCCGGATAAGTACACGTTTGATGTCAAATGCATGCCTTCAATTTGAACAAAAACTATACTTCAACATTCGAACCTGACAGAAATGATGTTTTCTTTGTTTCTAGGAACACAGAAGATAGTTGTCCTGCCCATATATTTTTCCTTCATTGATAGGTACGTTTGCGGTGCAGTTATTAAGTACCTACGTACACAGGGTTACCATATGTCCTAATTTAGTAGTACATGTCCTACTATTTACACTTTGTTCTACCGTCCTCTCTACTTTCTTAAATTTGTGGATTTCTCCTCTTTTTAGCCTTTGATAAAAAAAAAAACCAAGTAGGATCAACGCTTTACGCTGATACATGAATATGTCTGACATATAGCCATAAGACATATTCTATTCATGTCAAAATGGAAGAAAAGTCTACCAATCTGGTATATTATGGCATAGCTACGATGATTCGAACAAAAAGTTCACGCTTAACTAACTTTTAACTTAAAATTTACAAACAACAACAAGTTCAAGAATACTCTTTATTAATGCCTCCCAACCAAATTTGATTATCGGTTGCTGGGTAACGTTTCTGGTGTCAGAATTTTCAGAAAGACCCCAGCCATAAGACATACTTAAATATAATTCATGTCAACAAATGTTTTGATAAAAAAAATAAAAACAAAAAATGAAATAAAAGTTGATTTGAACGTGGAATTAGAGCAAGTAGGTACCAACAATATCAATTTAAGTTTACCTACCTTCAAGAGACTTATTTTGATTTACCTTTCTTCAAAATGAATAAAATACAGTGCTTATAAACAACAATCGCCGATTGATCAAAATTCAGTGGAAAAACTAATTGATAGTTCCCTAGGCTAAAACAAAAACTTGTTCATTAATGTTACTTCTATGTTCAAAAAAGTATCAACATTTTTACTCCTGAAAATTTATTGTTCTCTTTTTTGCTGAAATGTCCTCGATTGTTGTCCTCCTCGTGAAATAAAATATCCTCGTTTTTTGTCCTCCTCATGAAATGAAATGTCCTCTTTTTTCACATTAACTGTCCTACCTTCACATAGAAGGATATGGGAAAGTATTGCAATCGGCCGAAATCCGATTTTCACACCGCTGTTCAACATCTAATCAACTTTCTTCATGTCTGTATTGTTAGACACGATCGTGGACCCTACGAACATGATCAAATGAATGCTGATTTGAAGGCTTATTTTCTATTAATGTATGATGATAAACCAGCAAGAATATCAGCTCTGGAGTACCATTCATTGGGGAGGAAATTAACCAAGGTGTGTGACAACACACTGTAGTATGAAGGCTCGCGCTAGGCGGGTTATAGAAACTTGAATTGTTCTCAGATTATCCTGTCGATCTGTGAAGAAAATGACCTTTGTTTGTTTTACCTTCATGGGTACGGTAGACATATTGGAAGAGAATTTAATTTCTTAAATAATCCATCGGTATTTCATGCTATATTGGGAAAGAATACCATCCATTTATTTCTAATCCATTTGAATCACCCACCACGCGCCTATTGAAATTATGTACGCTTGATGGAACAGAATAAAACATAAAAAATAGGTTCGTTTGAGAATAGGGCCTGATGTGGGCCATGTGCATAGAATGTAATGAGGTAGTTCCGGGTAGTTTGTTTCGTTCTACGGGACTTGATCATTCACCTGTCGTTTACCATCTACCTATGTGACGGCTGTACAGAAAACTATCCATTCGAAACGGTGACTCTACCAAACAAGCTTGGGAAGCCGTTAGTTTAAAGGTCCCTCAGCGATGGTTTCCTAGTTTTGAATCCAGAAGTGTCAGCGAACCACCTTTGTCGTTGATACCTACCCACAATTAAAGCCATTCCTTCACAGTTTTCTTATAATAATAGTTTTAATAAATTTATCTTTGATATCGCTCCATTATCAGTATATTAATAATTAGAGCATCAACCTTTTCTCTAGATAGGTACCTACCTACCTACTTGTGATTTTTATAATCCAAAAGGGTTATAAAGGGGTTCAATCACTACGAAATGAAATTTGTATACTTATGGAAATCTGATATTAAACCGCGATTCCATTCAAATACCTGCGTTACATAAGATAAACACTCTTTTTTCAGGCAATATAGCATGGAACATTAAACATGAGTTGATGATGAGGTTGAGAAAAAAGTTAGATTTTGGAGGGGTTCCTGACTTTTGCATTCTGGCCGATTTCATTTCTGTATTTTTATGGTTTATTATTTTAAATAACAGTTTCCAAAAACTGTGGAATGAGAAAAGTCTCACAAGTCACTAGTTAGCTTTGCGACAATAGCAGAACATTGATAAACGCTGACGGATTATCTGTATGAAAAAA
>JAEMON010000008.1:12249936-12266798 GCA_030264115.1 Lygus lineolaris | reverse complement strand
CACTTTCCACCAACGATTTCTTGTTATTGTTCTGACCTCTTGGTTCACAGGCACGGCCGTTTTCGCACTTCTGCAGTAAGAATTCCCGTCTTCGACACACCAGTCACACTCATAAACATGGTTTTCTGCCTTTCCCAGTGCCCTACGTGAAACCACCGCGCTTTCGAAGCGTTCTGAGCTGACCAATGGAAACCGTGCTCTAGGGAAGTCATTCTTTTCCACCTCATTTCTCCTGTTTTTTCGCTGACTTCTTCTACTAAGTTTTGTTTCTATTAACTCTATATTTTGTTCTTCGCTTAATGAAGACCCGAGCTAGTTGTAATAATGACTTGGACTTTTCGTTTACCATGACAATAGACGTCTACGTAAACCATTGAGGTCTCCTCACAATAGACAGTAACAGATGGTCCCAAACTTCTCAGTCAGATTGAATTATTATTCGGCGGGTGTCCATTAAATGTAAATCAAGAAGAGCTACAAATCTGGCGGTACTGCGGTCCCTTATGTAAAGTGAGCGGAAATGGCACAAGCTTCACCGCACTTTCTCATAAGTACAAGTTAGATTAAGGAAACCACAACATCCATATTTTAGGTTTCACCACCGTTCGATCTTGTGTCAATTTCGATGTTAGTGACGACTATCGTTACTGGCACTAACATTCAGTTGCCAGCACATACTTATGAAGAAATCTTCTGGATTCACTATAAAGACCATTTACCTACGCGTTGTACAGTAGCTATGATAATCTTGACGATATTTCAAGATCAGCGACTTTATGCTCGCGAGCTCGTATTTTCTGGAAAAGAAACCCATACCTCACCAAGCCATTAGTAAGATGGGTAGACTTCCGGAAACTGGGTAGAAGTTGTAGTCCTACTGTCCTCTCCAAAGAGGCACTTCTGCTTCAAAATTAACCAACTTTATGTTTGCCAATAGGTACTATAGGTACTGTAGTCCTACTGTCCTCCCCAAAAAGGAACTTTTGCTTCAAAATTAACCAATTTTATGTTTGCCAATGGGTACTTAATTTGACACAAATCTTCATGCAATGGCGTCCTATTTACCAGAAATAGTATTGAAAGAGAGACGAATGTGATTTCAAGTTAACTTGTTAGACACACAAAAAATTATCTCAGCGAATATCACTCGAGTTGCCTGACCTCTTTGGTTGGGATGGGAGCCTCCCCCAATACCCTGAGAAACAACCCCACTGCCAATCGCTATCGATAGTAATGCTTACTTCAAAGTATTTTCGATTAGAGCACAAGCAACCTATCTGATTAATTGGATTCAGAAATTATTTAATGGGACATGGGCGTGTCTATAATCACGACCACAACAACTGACCCCTGACGCTCGGAGTGGTGTGTCTCAACCTTTGCCAGTCATAGGTAGGCAAGGTCTTCAGAGACCACAGGAGCCCTTGAGAAAGCGTTTACATTTTCCTCTGACCCAACTATGGCGGGTTCGTGGGATAGAGCAAAACGCGTGACTTATTCCGAACGCAACCTTTCAAAAGACCTTGATATCAATGAAGTTCACGTTGCGAAGCGCCGAATCTTCTTTGGCGGGGCAAAAAACAATATCATTCTGTTATTATATGCTAAACTGTTTCGGAAAAGTTCACACTAGATAATAGATTATGGAAAAGTTTGTACTTTTCACATAATCTGTCATACAAAAATCAATGCAACAATGGGTTACGTATTTTTATTTATTTTTTCACACTTTCACCATCATTCTATATGACCAGCAGGATAGCGGGACTCAATGATGACGGATAAGGAACGCTTATTTGCGAAATTCCTACGAGGTTTATACAATTTTATTTTCAGGGCTCATGCGGGTTATCCCCAAGATGGTCTCCTATGATAGTAACCACCGTGAATGCTCAAAATTACTATTACAAAATAATACTCCTACTCCCACTCCATCCCTTCCACTGGTTTATTATTGATTATTTTACTTGACAGTATAAACCTACCAATGTTCTGTTGTGTATATGTGCACATAATAACTACGAGTAATAGGTCGATAGTAGAAGTTATTATGCAGTGCGAGCATTTAGTAAGTATCTCCTAACCACCCAAATCTAACTTCGAACACAAAAATACTCATTGTTCATCGGTCTTCTCTTCGGTGTTACTCATCGGTGAAAAGAAAATCCTCTAATCGCCCCTACAGCGGTAGGTGGTACCGCTCCGCCCACGGTAACTTCCTTCTACCTGTGGCTGCGACCTACTTGCTCGATTTCCACAGTTTTCAGTTTTATAATATTGACAACCTACTTTCGATCGCGTTGCTATGTTAAATCTTCTGCATATTGAGCGATGTTTTTAGGCTGTGTACGCAATCTCAAGCCGTTTAGAGTTGTTTACTACAAACTGGAAAATAATCGGAATCGATTAAACACGTCAATTATACCTACATCTTTTAGATTTTGTCATCCATTTTGGTATTCCTTGCTTCAGGCATAGATGGTTTCGTTGAAATATATGAGGATACCGTCAAAACACTGTGCAGAATAGGTGATTCATCAGCGTGAAACAATGGTAGGTTCACTGTTTCTATACAAACCTTTGTTCGCAGAAGTCGTTTATAGAATGTATTATTCACGCCAATGAGAATGACTCTTCAACTGCGAAGTCTGCAAGTAATTGCGGCGTTCCAAATAATGGAGATGCTCTCACATCTGAAAACCTTTTCCCAGAGGTCGCGAGCTAGTAAAACGCCGTTCCATATGAGCCCTAGCTGCGCACACGACTCCCGGATGATGAGTCATCCGAAAGGTTTACTTCTGCTCATGACCGACTTCAACTGACAATAGTTATTAAGCTACTTTTCTGGTGGAAGTCTATCGCCACTGTCTCTACAAGAGATTTTCGAGTTATTTTTGAACATGTTGTGTTAAAACGTTACTCTATTAATCTTGGAATATTGTTCTGTTTTCGTTAAAACTAAGATGACTTCATAACGATGGAGTCCTGGGATAGTTCACGAAGGAATCAGCATTAAACCAGTGCACA
This sequence comes from Lygus lineolaris, assembly GCA_030264115.1. Classification (NCBI taxonomy): domain Eukaryota; kingdom Metazoa; phylum Arthropoda; class Insecta; order Hemiptera; family Miridae; genus Lygus; species Lygus lineolaris. Next base: position 12,263,771 of record JAEMON010000008.1, on the reverse strand, counting down.
GTGCTTAGTAAGATAAATAATTTAATTCAAAACTACAAAAAAGAATAATTGGGTTTTCTGCTGATCGCAATACTCTCCTTTTCCTTTCCTCCTATTCCTTCCTTCTCCTTTCAGCTGGGGTGAGGAAAGTAAAAAATGCATGCATCATGAGTTGATGAGTGATCCACTCATTGTGATAACAGCAACGTGAGATAGCCCTCATTCTTACCACTTAAAACATAAAATTTTCATTATTGCCAGTGCAGATAAACCCTATAATTGGTGTAAATAGTGAGCAATTTAAAGGGAAAGCAAACCACCATACAGAGAAGAGTTGTATGAGAAAACATTTTAAGAAGCAAAGAACTGGATATTAAACTTAGCCGGAGGAGAATAGAGGAGAGAATCATACGTACCTAATAGTAAGTTAAAACTGTTGGTTATATCCAACCAAAAACAACAAAAGGAAATACTTAGAAACCTGACAGGAGTAGAAAATGAATACACATGCCTAGTAACCCGATGGCAGTGGGAATGACAAACCAAAAACAAATTCAAAATAAGAAGACCTCCTATATACATGCATATAGGCAACAATCAATAGCCCTGATGATGCTCAATAACAGCGACAGCGCTTGGCAAGCACGTACGAAATACAACCACGTATGAAAACGAGGAAGCCTGTCAATCCACACCCTCAACCCAACCCACGTAGAAAATAAGGCAGCAAAACTACCATGAAATGTAATATTGTCATAGTGGTTTTGCAACTTCGCAGGGCCCTAAAGCAATTCCTTCAGCTACCTCTATGTGAAATTGTTATTGCAGTTTCGCTGAGGTTCTGAGTGTTGGTAAGACATAAATATTACGCATAGTATGACGTACAATAAGTCAAAATATATAGTTACAAAAAGCCATGAACGTCAAGAATCGACAAACTCATCGATGAAACTTAATACTGTAGTGCCCAGTCACACAGCTCGAGAAATAGAATCTGTCTATTTGACCCTCCTTGTAGGGAGATTGTATGTACCAACAAGTTATTTTTGCAGCGGAACTTGAGATGAATTGCATTACTGTTTGGGCTCCTCTAAACCATCTGTTGAGCCGTACCTACTCCTTTACATACTTGATGCGATGTGTGGGCTTTTATGAATGCTACGTGCATACGTATACCTATGCAGATTTTACTGTTCATGTTTTAGATTATCCATATCATCGTCGTGTTCTAGTTTAGTATAATATGGGAATGGATGTGACCACTATTGTAGTTTACTTTGTGATTGATCAGTTACGGCCAAAGGAGATGAAGCCACAAAAAGGGCGCCCGTCAGGAACACGCGCGTGCTTCGTGCTCGGTTTGACCTTCATGAACGAGATACGGAGTTCCCCCAAGAATAGTCGGGGACTCTCGTAATTTTCAGTACCTACCTATGAGATGCTATAACAACTAAGTAAATGCTGAGAGTTGGAGGACACAATAAGAAATTTATCTAAAATACGATATAGGAGGAACATGGATCCAGTAAAACCTGGTGAAGGCACCCTGAGGTCTCCTCGTTATGGTTGAACATTATAAATTTCCTACTTAGCTATTTACCCGCACCCAAGTCTACGTTGGTTGGAACCCCAACGAAGGATAACTAACACCAAAGTAATTTATCTCCAAGTAGCTGACAGACTAAGTAAAATGGAAGAGCGCCATATCAACACAAGAAGCCTACCAGCCTACAATGAACATGAACCAAGAGAGTTCCCTACATATAAAGATAAGAATGGTGCATTGAAAGGACAGGAGGGTGATAGCAGGACACAACTTACAGCATAGCTCAAGCTCTGATGAGGCCTAAGGGCGAAAGCGCCGTAAGCTACGAAGAAAAAAGACGATTGGTGAATGAAAACACCAATAAGAGAAGAGCCAGCTTTTACTTCCCCCCTCAAAAAACCTCCCATATCTACAAAACAGAATGGTCAAATCCATCAAACATGTACCTACTTATTCATACACAACTTCGAGATAATTACTTCTGCGTTTCCTAACCGTAACAGGTTTTTAATTAAGGTACCGGTATAATTCCAGTGGTTCAGAATTTTGCATTTGCGGCCTCAAATTCGGATTTAGCGCCCTTAAAACCCCTCAAATACCAATTTTCTGTCACGATTCCGTAAGATGTCACGGGCTGATGAAGTATGCTTATCTCATTCTATATACCACCCGTTTTAGCCCACTTCCGATCGACGGATACCCACCATATTGAACCTTTTTCGAAAGCTCTCACCAAGATCTTTTCGATAGAATCATTTTAAAAAATTGGATGGTATTGGAATGCCTACGTCGTTATTCTATGCATTCAGAAACACAGGTTATTGCAACAAAATGTTTACAACGCATCCATTTCATATGCCTACTTCTGCCTCCCTCAAGACCCAAAATCTCCGCTAATTTGGTTATGGTTATGGTAATATCAATAAAATGGCACAACAGGTGTACGTACATTGTTAACGAGATGGGTATGGAAATAAACTAGCCCACCGTTTTTAATTTCGAATAAATTTGAATACAAGCTCCATTCACCACGCTGCAACCTTCCGAACTTATTTCATATTCATACTGAAACTACGTTCTATCACGTCTAATCATCGACGCTCCCACCTTATTGTTTCCTCAGCTCGAGAATGCCGTCTTGCGCTGTTGGAGGTCTTGTTTGTAAATACTGATAGGTATTTCAAGCTGGAGACCTTTATTTTAATAATAGGGCATTCTAAGTTGTTGACAATCATCCCGTCATGCTAAGAATAGCGTTTATTGGTCGTTCACCGATAGATAGGTAGCTTCTTTTAATAAGTGCAACGATGAATTTCTTTTGGCCTTAGATCAGCCTGTTCTATCAATGACAGCAGTTTTTTATTGTCCCCTGCGTGGTGGCCACAGATCGGGAAAGCGGGAAATATGCGGGAGTTTTTCGGGGCGGGAAATATACAGGAAACTCGTCAAAAAATCGGGAATTCGATACAAGTAGGTAGTTGACGTATTTTTAATGTTTTATCATTAACTACAACTATAGGTAATTATTTATAAATTTGTGCATTTGTGCAGTTACGTGTAAATTTATTAATATTGAAATATTATATTGCTGATTTTGTAGACTTCATCAAACCGACATTTTCATTTATTAAACAATTAATTTGTATTCGATAAATTGGTTGTGAGGAAAAGAACTGGAATTGACTCAGGTCTGCAGTCTCGCGCGACCAGTGAGGTGGAATTATAACGCGTGAATGTCACTTTCCAGTACCCACCCTGAGCTCATATATCTGCTAAGCGTTTTTATGTAAATTTCGTGTTATATATGGGGGAAAAAGCGGGGAATATACGGGAATTTCGAAAATAAAATTCTGTGGACACCCTGCCCTGCAAAACCAGTATCCCCGGGCTGAGATGTTTAATAAAGGTTATAATATGTGGAAACATAATTTGTTCAAGTTAGTTGATACCTAGATCGATAAATCATTTATGCAGTGGTGAATGATTCAAACAATGATAATTATGATAATACAGGTAATATTATAATAAAGGCGATAATGTTTGTTATCAAAGTCCTTCCACGAAATGTAGTATATTTTACTAATGAACACATAGATAAACATTTATCCTTATCATAATTTTATATTAAAAGCATTTGAATCTCCTGTTTCAGATCCCTTCAATTGACAGAATCAGCGAACATGCCGTTTCGTAAGTTTTATTTTGTTTATTGGTTCATTTCATTCCTAAGTGACTGAATGCTTTTGTCGAAACATAAGTATGTAGATACGCAATAAACAATTCAAGATCAAATCAAATGGAGGTATGAACTCAGTGATCACGATTATGTGATAATTTTATTCATTCAGTATCACTTTGTATTTGTATCATTTGCTTCAGTTTTATGAATGTTGAATGTCTGCATAATCAGACATAAGAAAACTGTGATCACGTTTTTTGTAGTCTGCTTTTTCAGAGGGTAATAAATAGCGTAGTGTTCTATACATCCTTGACTATGAAATTTATTCTTAAGTTCCATCAGGTATACCGACTTATTGCATCACTGGACCTTGATGTTGAACATACTTTCTTCATCGTTGTATAATAGACCCAAACAACATTCTTCGCTGTTTTACCGTCAACTTTCTCGCCGTTGATCCGGTTTAGTGCTCGACTTATTAAATCCTCTAACATCGACTTGTTTATCTAGTTGTACTTCATTCGATTGATAGGTTCTTGAATCTCAGCTATTATTGGTATCTATTCTATGCAATTCTTTGTATGAAGATTAATATATTCAAAGATTTAAGATTTACATTTTGCTTCCTCGTCCACCTAACGTAACGAATGGTTTATTATTTTCTCATTCGTGAGGCGGAGCTTTGGTTAACCTCAGAAATCAAAATGTTTACTCGCATTCTACGTTTTGTACCTTTCTAACCAAATTCGGTTTCGTGTTTCTGTCCGTCCTTGAATCCATGCAACACGGACACGAGCGTAATTTTCAGCCGGCTTAAAGATAGAGTGAAAATTAGATAGAACGAAAACACGATTGTGAATTATAGCCAATCGATTTCTCTAAACCTCGAAATGCCTTCGGGAAGTCAGTAAAATGGGAGTCCTTCGATACAATAACTGAGCATGAAGAAAAACACGAGTTTGCATTGCAAATCATTCTGACTGACGAAGATCCATCCACATCCACACTGAATGTTATCATGTTTGCACGTGGTAGGTACCTACCACAAAAAACTTTTGGCGCAAATGGAGCTGCCTAATCAGCTGAGTAGAAAATTGAGCTCCCAGATCCAGCTGGGTCTGAAAGTAGGCTCTTAGGATCAGCTGCGAAGAAAATTGAGCCTATTACCTTAGCCTATTCCTATTACCTTGATTAGCTGTGTCGAAAATTAAACTCTCAGAGCAGCTGATAGGAAATGGAGCTCTCAGTGTAGCTGAGACAAAAATTGAGCTCCTGTCATTGACCTATATGCAGGAACCCCCCGCGAGCGATTCGTTCCGAAACTGGTGCGCATTTGAAACTTGCGTGTTGATTCTCTTGGCTGTGAGCTTCTTATAAAACACGGTACCTACTCCCAACTGGGTCAAGCTGGCCCTTTATAAACTGGGTGACCCGATGAGATGGAGGTGGCGCTGGTCTATATTAAGAAAATGCGGTTCTAACCGTGAGCCATTCACTCCCTAGCTTCTCCATATTTAGTAAAAACTCTGTGTTTATAATCGCATAGGTACTAATCTGTACAAAATCTGCTTAATCAAATCTCATCGTTTACAGCTCTAAAGTTACTAATCGCCGACTCACAGTTATTACCAGACCAGTTCTGTGGTCGCTGTGAAAAAATTGAGAAATCGAAGGGTCGACAGACGGAAAGGTTTTTGCATGGGCTATATACTTCAAAAAGCCAATCAATCAATCAATGGAAGTCTTGTGACAATCTAACACATCTGGCCGGACATTCCCCCTCCTATACTTACGAACTAAATCACTTGCGATCAAATGGGGAACTTGCATGGGTAGGAATTTTGCATTTTGACCCTCACTATTTGATTCAGCGCCCTTCAAAACCCCCTATTACAAATTTTCAGCTTGAAATTACTGCTGGTTGCCCAGAAAATGGATTGAAAGGGAGCGCATGACGTCAGTTGGGTTCCGCAAAAGAGGGGCCCGCCCAGGCAGGCGATGGTTCGGTGACGTCTATTGGTTAAAATTACAAGACCCCCATTTTCGGTAAATTTCAGTCGTCGGATACCCCTCACGAAGCACCTTTTTGGCAAGCCCTGATTAAATCTTTCAAATTACGAAATGAAAAATAACCATGCAAGTTCCCCATTGTGGAAACCTTTTTCAGATAAACAACAGTTTGTTTTCCATGACTATCAGTTCATGTTTGTTAGTGATGATGACCGGACTGTCGAAATCGGTTCAACATTATTCTCGTTGAATATATTGGTTAACCAGATATTGCTAAAAGAAGCTACTTCCTCTCAACTACTCTTAGGTTCCTACTAGATGAAAGGAGAAAATCTAGGCGTTGAGAAATAAATGTTTACAGGTAGTAATGGAGTGTTATTCGGACCCATCAAAATTAAAAGGAAAGTTTTGAATGCTAAACATTTATTGCTAAAGCTCTTCCACAATTAACGAAGAAAATCGAAATGAAGACAGAGGTCCTTTGGATTTTTTTAATACGGTCTGCCAAGTTCTGTGGGCAGAATAGCTTCCTCACTCATGGTAACATAGACTTTAGAATGCACTATAGAATTAGCTGATGGAAAAATTGTGACTCAAAACGTATTCTCAATCCTGTACATCGAAAGCGCTGAAATTTGATACCGACTCAGTCCTTACACCTCTCTCCATACTTCATTACTCATTTCATCCTTATATAAATATTTATTATTAGATTTTAAATTTTACTGTACACCTGATCTAGGAGCTCAATTTTTGACTCTGCTGATCTCTGAACTCAATTTTCGAGTCAGCTGCTGTGTGAGCTCAATTTTCGATTCAATTTGTTGGGGATTTGGAAGTGCCCTAACCAAGATTGACCGATCGATCTCTGGTTTTAATTAGATTTCCATTAATTAAACGGTGGACCCCCATGAATTTCATCGCCGTCGTAATAATAGTATCGTTGAAAAATCTTTAAGTTGGAGGGGACAACTTTGATCGAATGCGTGCACGAACTTAAGGCTTCTCTTCCTACGGTAGTAAGGAAGCAAAAAGCGCATTGACATTTGATTTCAATTCGAAAAACTGAAACTCCCGTCGGTCGTCGGTGCCCCACTCTTTTAGGTGAAATGTTCACTATTGAATATGAATGAATGTCAGGTTAATTAGGTAGGTACATTGAAATTGGTACCCATGCCTTTTATCTAAATGTGTGACATTTGACTCGGAGATAATTTATTCATGGACCCAACCCCGAGCAAAGGTCATTACAACTTGAGATAACTATTGAAATTACGCAAATAATGTTCATCTTCAGTCAATGAAAATTACGCACCCAGTCTAAAACCGCTCTAACGCCTATCTGATTCTGAAGGCTAACTAAAAAGAAGGCGAGTATTTCCAAAGAGTGCACAAAAAACAAAGAAGGCGTGAACGAGTCCTTCGGGATTGTTGTCGTTTTGCGTGAATACTAATGAATCGTGGTGTATACGATCACGATCGAAGCAGGGAGATGTGCCAACAGCGTTGTTTGCTTCTACAGCTGGAAGACTCGAACCTAATTCTACTTGAGCCTCGAGACACGTCTTTCAGAGCCGCACCCCATGTGCCCGTCAACTTGACACTGAAGATAACCAGTAACGAGTAGCACACTCATCATGACTAATGACCTAAACGATGGCGGCCTCTGATGAACTGATGAGCTTTGGCGGAAAAATCGGCATGAAAGCGTGGCCTTGATTCTTTCTTCCAGATTTTTTTTTTTTTTTTTCTTCACTTTTTTCCCTCTTGCGAAAGCCGTGGTTTCTCGTTGAAATTGATCCAGCCCGGGGTTTGAAATCTCAGCTGTCTGATGGGGGCGACTAATTGCGAGGAGGTCTTGAAAGTGAAACGCTTTGCGACTCTCCAATAAGAAAATGACTTCGACACTCCCTCTAGTACTTGGGACGAATGGGAGGGAATTAATTAGGAAAACATGATAATCTCATCTTGAGTGATGTATTGAGTTTAGGAACCATTTTTCAAGCGGTTTTTGAACCCAATGAATGAATGAATGTATTTTGGTATTGCCCCCCCTTTGCATATAGAGACCAGATTTTAATGCGATTGCATATTCATCTTGCTTCATCTGAAGCGTCCTAAAATTGCATCATTGTTTGAATTGACTTCACTTGTTGCTCCGTTTGAAACTTTATTCTGCATATTTTTGTATATTCGAACCATAGATGCATATTTGTGAATATTCGGGGAAAAATTCGTGATGCTGCATGGATTAAAGTTTAAAGTTTAGAGATTACATATTCTAAATTATACCTACTTTTCGACCATTTTCGGAGAATGGAAGAAAATAAAAGTACGTATCAGATGAGTATTCTTGATTATTGGGGGAATTGTCGGTAGAAAAAACCATTGATCAAACCATTCCACGAATGGTTCTCCTCCATCAATGTTCTTCATGCATCTATGCATTGTGGAACTACGAGTAGAAGCAGGATATGGATGGAACACCCAACTTCGAGGAATACAAAACTGAAATTATGGCAAGCATTTCTTCGTATTCGCTTGTTGTTGGAAAGAAACATCAATAGACAGGAATTGGAATGGAGAGGAGAGATTCTTTGTTTTTACATTTTCTTAAATGGATGAGTCCCTACCGTATTTCACGTTTTGCTTTCTCACAACCGAAGGAAGGAAGCTATGTATTCGTGCAACAAATAAATAAAAATTGTGGTCCTCTGAAATCTAGATTTCCTCTTGCTATTTACGTTCCAGAGTTTTCTGAATAATTTTGGTTTCGTGTCTGTCTGGATGTCTGTCTGTGGTCAATTCCAGGCAAAACTGTATGAAGTTATGGTCCCATTTTGATGACATTTTCTGGGATTGTGAAGGGTACCAATTTCACTTGGTAGCGTGTAAGCATGCACAAATGTGGATTTCCTAAAACCACGATATCTCATTTCCTAATGGGCCGAATTCGATCAAATTCGGAGGGTTGTTGGAGGCAGGCTGGCTCCAATGAGACATTTGCCTGTGAATTTGTCGTTGTATAAAATCTCATTCAAAATTATTCCTTATATTATTAAAGAGGCTATTTCAAGTACTGAACGTCAAATCCCGTATTTTATACGTTTTTTGCTGCACATTTTTTTAACATGGAATATGTTTTAGCCATCGCCAGTTTTCTGCATATTTTATTGGTTTTTACTGCATATTCAGGGCATTTATGCTGCATAAAAATCTGGTCTCTAATTAGCTATAATATCATGAAATGTTTGGCTATTTTTTAAGATGAAGTGCATTGATAAAATAATGCAAAGTGTTCCTAAAATAATGGGTCACCTTTGGATTTCCTTTATTCGAAGGCTGTTAATGAAATAAATTTATTTATTTATTTATTTATCCTGGTATGTGCCAGTACCATATTTATATATTTGTTTCCCTAGATGATTACTCCCATTTTTATTGCATGCATGGATTTTACGTGAAATTGTATGGTTAAATGACCGTCACATGAACTATTGAGACTCAAAAACGCGCAAAAATACAAATCATCATTTTGTTGAAACCGTACTACTACTACATCTCACCATGCCTTGAAAACTGGGGGATGTTTGAGTTATTTAAGTATAGATCCCGAAGGGATGAGTGCATTAGAAAACTCATACTAATTTGAAGGAATCAACAATAAAAAGTAAAGTTGATGCCGACCCCGCCAATTTTCGATGTGACAGTCGGAACAAAATAATTTGACATTGGGCTAGTGAGCTAATTATTTAAGAGAAACCCAATAACCTACTTTTATAATTTCCCATCCATTGTTCCGGTAGAAGAGAGTTCTTATGAGCTTCTGTCCAGTTAGTTGTTTATATTCTTTGTTCTTCGTGACGGCTAAGTTAAAATAATAAGAATGAAACAATAATTTGCAATTCAATTCAACGTCAATTAAGGATGCGCTCGAACGCGTTCGAACCATGGATATTTTCACTCTCAGAATATCAAACGTCCTTATCAAACTATCTTGTTCATAATAGGTCGTAAATCTGCTTAGGCAAACATCTTACTGAGTGCCAAATCAACATTTACAAAGAATATTTTGACGGACAGTTTTTTTCTTCCTCAACTCAAACCCGTTTTGCTTTATTAATTTCTATGTACCTATAACTTGCAGAGGCAGTTATAATTCGGCGTCAATGACCAAAATGGTTGCATACGCCGAATGTAACATAAGATAAGCGACTCGCAATCTTGGTGTTCCTTTTTTTCTGTCAACACTTGGGTCCTTATTGAGCGAAACGATCGCTCCTATTTATATCTGATCGGAACACTTCATTCTGAAATTTTTTACTGCGGTCGGACTGCGGCGTTTTGAATATTCAACCCCCATGCTTCATAAATAATCCAACGTTATCTCACGTGGGATCTGCAATATCATATCAATTTGGGTTGGTGACATTTTATTAATTTTGGACAACGGCAAGTAACCGATATGACGGGTGGTTGTTTCTAAATCCGCGTTTCGGGTTCTACGTGGTACCCACGTACCCACCTTGGAAGTTGGAACACAAATTATGAGAGGAGAAACACTTGTTTTTCTACAAAAAGCTTAATTATTAAAAATTATATATTTTTTCAAATTCCACAAACGTGTGAAAATTTGTACCTTATACGTGAAACAATTGTAAATCAACAATTTTTTTTTTCGACAGTACGAAAACGTGATCCCTTGTATCTTGTTCTTATTTTATTTCACATAAATGATGACTCAGGATGAAAGTTTGTCTTCTCAAAAATTTCTTTCTTGCTACTGAAAATGGCGCATCTCTTCAATTTTCAAACAGGGTCTTTAGCGCTTTCTTTCGCATCTCTATAGCACGAGAGAGTCGACAGATGATCTCGCGTGACCCACGGAGGTTATAACGGTGTCGGGTCCTTCAGATCCAGATGGTCTCTCACTCCAAGTCTTCTGCGACTCACCTGTATATTGCTTTCGATCCTTTCACGGACCCGAACTACGTCCCCATCGTTTCAGAGAGTATTACATGTCTGCTTGAGGCTTCGTACGTTATTTAAGTAGGTGGTTGTAGGTAGTATTTGTAGGGAATAATGTTGTCAGCCTCATTATTCATGTGTGGAGTTTTAACCGTAACCTGAAAAAAGTGACCTTTCCGTCCCCTTCCCGACAACGCTCAAATCCCACAGGTTAGGATTTCTGAAGTGTTTGTCGGAAATGTCCCCCCTACCGCTAAAAATAATATACTGGGCTACACGATTATTTTGCATACAAATAACTTTTGTTGACTGGGCTTTTCAGAAGTGTACCCCCCTCAGCATAGTTCTAAGTCACGATCGAGAATAGATTACCTAATCTGCCACCGCGACGGAAAATCGCCTATGCGTTTACTCTTTACTCAATGCGTTTACTTTACTAACTCTGTTCACATGAAACAGTTAGTTTCCCCTTCCTTCCTTAATCAGTTCATTTTACGATTGTACAGGTGATACCTACCTGTGCACTATAGTGAGCAGACTGTGAACTACCACCCTTTGCCCTAAACCACTTTGCTCCAATGAGTCTGTCAAAATACAGATATTTTTCTCCAACTTCAAGCCATTCAACAAATCTTCCAATACAACGGTTGCTGGGTGGCTATCACTATTTTTCTTGTCTTCAGACGAAAGTCTATACTGAACGAAAAATAATAGTAGTTGCCGCGAAACACTTTTAAACTGCTCCCTGGGGGGTTCGATTGGGCTGCAGCAAATTGTCCCTTCATTTACTAGTTTTTTCGTACTACGATTATTGACCAATTTCTTCGACAAAGAACCGCGAGGAAAGAGTGTAGAAAAATGTGAAAGTCTCTGGTTTGAACGTTTTGTGAGGGAAACTCATTGAAAAACTGGTCGCCCTCGTCGGCAGGAGGTCTGGCGTTGGTTTTGAATCTTCTTCGTACTGCTCTTCACCCTGACTCTGTGTCCCAGAAGCGTAACTATATTACAGGACCCAGGGCCATTTATATCAGCGGATCCCTCGAAGTGGTTCGCGGTGGGAGGGAGGAGGGAATGTTGTGGAATTTTAAAGCTTTGAACAGTATTATTAAACCCATACCTAAAGCATAATTTTAATTTCAAATATCGTGCCTATTAATTTAATCTAAAAACATTTTGGTCTTGAATTGCATTACCTACCTAGCAGGTACGTACAAGTAAAAACTTTATCAAGCGGCCAAAAGTACTAAAAAAAACCCTTCATTTCCCCCTTTTCAATCGGATCATCAGCAGCCTTGGCGCATGTAAAAACGAGTGTCTTTACTAACATAACTGTCAGTGTCTGACTGTTTGTTTTTATGTTTGTGACTCAACACCGCTCGAACGGCAACTCCGATGTTGATGTTATTTTTAATTTTTTTTCAAAATGATACGTAAGTTCCTAGCAAGTTTATAGGCTTTAGTATATTATGTCGTACTTAACCTCTTCCTTCGTCGTGAAATCAGCCATACTTAGTGACGTTTATTGAATATACATATACACGTTTGTGAATGGTCTCGCAATTTTACAGCTTTTCACATTGAATAGGGTCGGGATTCAAACTGCTGCAAACAACTTTTTGTGACGAATTCAACGATACCAGAAAAAATTGCTGTGAGCTGTGTCGTTCAGATTTCATTAATTAGAACAGATCGTTAACTTTCTTTGTATTGAAAACATCCTAATAATTTCATAACGAAACATTTAGTTCCCCAGTTGACTGTCAGGCCAAGGGTTCTAGGTTTATGGTTACGATCTGGTGTTCGCATTGTTGGAGCAAACAATTCTTGATCTTGTTGACGTTTGTTAGTTCAGAAAATTATCAACACGGTGGTGAACTTCTGTTCGTCATTGAACGAGGAAGCTTGGTAAGTATGTGCTGCACGCACTTAGCAGATGTTTTATTTTATTTTCATTTCCCTATAACATCAACAAAAAAAGCTTAAATCAATCAAGCTCCAATAAAATTTAACGATTCTCCTCATGAGCTCTCCTCACTTTCACAACAGTAATCGGTCCGGTCACTTTCTGGGTGGTTGAACAATCCAAGAAACAATAATACACTCATACATTCTCATATGTATAGATTTGAAATGTATTTATGTGAAAATGCCTATCAGAGATGCATGGTGCTGCACATTATTACACAACGGTTTATCATTTTCCCGTGTATGAACCACCCACCTGTGAAGATCAAAGATCTTTCATTGGTCAGTACCGTCGTGATATATTATTATTTATTACTCTGATACGTTTTCCGGTTATTGAAATCAATAATAGTTGCCGTGAAATCGCGCGGTTTACAACCACGTAATGTACCCAAAAAATTATCTTCAGCATTCGAGGTGAAGCTTAGTGAAATAAATGTGCTATTCACATTCGTGTTTCTGTTATTTTTGCCACATTACAGGAAGTTTTGTTCGTTTCATAAAATTCAAAACTATTTAAAATCGTCGTTTTTATAGGTACAAGGTAACTACTACATTTAATTAATTTTGGTCCTTAGTAACCGCTAGTAAAGTTCGCGAATTTAATTCGATTCTCCGATCCCACGACTTTACCTTAAATTGTAAAATAGAAAATTTTTTCTGGCAAATAAACCATAAAATAATTTACGTTTGTGCCCACATTCTACACGACAACACAAGAGACATACCACAAGGTTTTCAAACAGGATGGTGATTATACAAAAAAAAAGTCTTTCCTACCTAATTGGCATCATTATGACTTCTATTTACTTCTCTATTCCGAATTGAATATGAATTCTGCTGGTCGCTTTGCGAGTTCGCTTGCTTTTGATATATTGAATGGGCAGCCTTTTAGGGCCATATTTCCCTTCTAAGGGCCTTTCTAGTACCGATGAGGTACCTAGGTAGTCGTAATCTGTCCTTGCTCGGGTTGAATCGATATCATGTAGGTACTTACCTTCTCCCCTCTACTTCTAAATAGCCGTTCACTGGGGTCGTGAATAGGGGTGCATTCGAACCCACGAACTCAAACTCGAACTATGGAAAGTTCGGGTTCGAGTTCGAGTTCTAATTTGTCGGACATGTCGGTTCGAATTCGAGTTTGATACGAACTGTTCGAGTTCGAGTTCGAATACAGGGTATGATTCA
>JAEMON010000008.1:12227431-12248936 GCA_030264115.1 Lygus lineolaris | reverse complement strand
AGTTCGGTTCGAAAGTTCGTGAGTTCGAATGCACCCCTAGTCGTGAATATTCCTATTACCCTATCACTCCCTCATGCCCTTTTCCTCGGTGAACCATTTCAGGCTCTCGACGGATGAACCTCCAACCGTTTTAACTAGGTACCTAGTTCCGCTTCCAGCTGGCGATTGTGCGGTAAGTTGAACTTTGAACCTCGATGAATCGATTGTAACGTGGGTAGGTACTTATTCATTAAGTAAAATGTCGACCGGGAAATGTTACTAGGTTACCCGCTTGCCTCGAAGTTTCTTTATGTTTATTGTTCTCCCCGCTCCATTTGTCTCGAAAGCTGTTTCCACTATCTCACATTCTCACTGGCTCTCTAATCGTCAGTAAGGTCAAATACTTACCTCCTTTTTCTATCAGTTGGAGTCAAGCTTTTGTCAACTCATATTTCTCAGCAAGGATGGCGCTTCAGTAGGTACCTACCTAATTTTAAAGTATGTTTATCTATCCATCATCACCTACATTTGTCCCGTCTGAAATGGTGCTGCCAATCAAATTATAAATGCATTATTTATATAGTTTTTTAAAGTTTTCACCGGTGTTTTAGCAATTATAGTTAGGTATAAGAAATGGAGTACTATATTGGATATCATCGTTAGATTTCCTTCAGAGATGGCGATTTAAGAATTTCCTCAAAAAATGGCAATTTTGCCCCACTGTGGGCCGAGCCGATAAGCCGGAGGGTCAGACATTTCGATGATTTAGGTAGTAGAGCAACGAGCAACCCCTTCAAATGACCTTGAGATGGTGTCGCATTTCCTGAAAATGACGTGCTTTACGATAATGTGCAAACAATGGTTCCTCGTCTACTTTCCACGTGGTTTCCCTATCGCACGCCCCTCGTTATGACAGTCCCCTCTTCCCCTTTATAATGTACACAACATTACGCTTAAAGTTGGAAGGGAGAAACCCGGAAACTGGGGAGGGTTTAGATGTCTGGAAGTTGGTGAGGGGTCGGTTCTTGACGATTTATGGGAGATATCGGTAAATTTCGGTGCTCGTCTCTGCTCTTCACCGAACCCCATACCACATTCCAGCCACGGCTAGATGGGAATAACATGACGAGAAGGTAAGAAAACAGTTTAATTTGGGTATCCAGCAGTCAGAAGAGGACTCGGAGAGGTCGTAGAAAAGTATTTATTTAATTCATATTTGCTTGCCAACTATATGGTGAACCGCATGGGGACCTTGATCGTCGTGTAGTTATCCTCAAATCACCTTAATGAAGATTTATGTAGTGTATCTCCTCCCCGGCTGAAGATTCAAGGGGGTATTCATGGTTGCTGCTCAGCATTGATGTATGGGCAAGAGAGGGATGCTGCACATGCTTATTTGCAGGGAATGTGGAAAATAGAATATTTTGTATTTTGGAAAGAATCCTTTACCTACGTTCTCCTGTAGGGGTTTCTCAGTTCATAATTTTTTTCAAAATGATGGAAGTGCTGTTTCCACAATGAGTCAGTATCTCGCAGTATCGTGGGTCACGGAACATTGTGTTCCTCAATCTCTAAGTTCTGTGGTCCTTGGTTTGGGGTATTTACCTTCCTATTTATAGATTAATTACTCATTTTTCATTTTTTTTTAAAGAATTATACCATGGAAGTAGGAAGAGTAACTACCATGAATTTCGAGTGTAGGAGCGCAAGATTTGCTTCATGGGAAGTATAAAAAATATACCTGATCATAAAGTTGTCAGACAAATTCAATATTGAACTGATTAATTGCTGGAGAAAATATGATCCAATCGAGTACTCCAGCGTGGAATTGAAAGAGATAATTACTATATCGATTGAAGGCGGAGCGATTTCACAGTTCGGAACCAATAAGCCTACCATAACCCGTCATCAACTTAATTTCGCTCACCTAATAGGAGGAGGATGGAAAAACGCGTACTCATCCGATCGAAGTGGTCGGTTTAGACCACGATATGTGCTTCTTACATAACGTTCATCAACATCAGGAAATAATAGTAGGGAGGCTCTTTCAATTCGGGGACCTATTAAAATGCGTTTTTTATACCAACGTATAATCCCGTATTTCCACGGCCAAGGTTGATTTCGTCAACTTTCTTTTTTCGAAGAACCCTCCGCTTCTTCGCCAGTTCCTTAAAAAAGGTTAATTATTTTTCGAATCAGCTTTCTAACAAGTAGTGCTACCGTTCGAGGGGGTCATTTCCGTGTCCCTCTAATAGAGAGGATTGATAGGAGAACCGGCTCAAACGATATTTTTATACTGTATGTAATTTAGCTAAATAGTTGATTTATCCCGTAATCTATAGGGTAAAATGTTTGATGCGGCTCACCAAAACCAATTTAGGTTGTCTCTGTTACATCCTCAACATCTTCATTAGAGGTAAATCGACTCTAGGATGGTTTTATCTTGTTCCGGGCGGCTTTCTCTTCAAAAAGAAACGGTATTCCACCAGAATAGTGTGCATCCGCAATTCGAACTTTTTATTTAATGTCGTTAAGTGTGATTTAGACATGTACGATACCACCAGGGACCTCTTGTTTCATCAACTAGGTCATAGGTATTTCCCTATAGTTTCACAAAGTTTGATTAGTGTTTGTGGGGGATGACCTAGGAACCTTGATTTCAAACATTTTGAATCATGTATGAGGCCCTAAAAAACAGGTTTTCCTCACCCAATCAGGTAGATCCAAAAAAAATGTATTTCCATCTGCTGAACTGATTGCAGTCTTTCTCTAATCATCTTTGACCTCCTATGCGTTCAATGTAGATCTACTAGTTCATCTCATAATCACTAATTCATTTCAATAAATTTGTACTGTACTGTTGACATACATCCGTAAATAACATAGAACCATGTTCTTGCCTCATGGATCTACGGATTGTCACTGCAGATAAAAACTTGGGGTGGGGATGCGCTGCCCAACGTTGATTCTGATGTAACATCAAATCATTAGTGATAAGGCTGTAATTACCCGACTTCGTTGGTGGCCTCAGGTTTCCTCTCAAGGTTTCCACTGAATCCGTGAGCTAGGTGCCTCTCAATTACATGACGGAGTCGGGAAATCAGCTCCGATACACTTCACTGACACCTCTATATAGATGCTACAAAGCATCTGTATCAAACCTATACTTTTCTTTTGTTGGTAACCACTAATCATTGTAATATCCTTCTCAGCGTCCCAGTCAGCAGCTAAAATTTTCGTAGTCTCCTACGATGCATTTATATATTACGGAAATCAATTATTTGCCAAGTGCTCTTCTTAATTTTGCTCTTCACCAAGAAACTGCTCAAGGTAAGCGCCTTTCATGAACACCAAAAGTTTTCCATTTCTTCCACAACTGTAGTCTGAACTGTCTGACTGTCTTCATGAATATATCCCCGAAAATATTTCCTCTCTAATTTCCTACATGTGTTTTACTGTGTACACCAACCTATTTTCATGGATATGTATTGTTTCAATTCCTTTTATTTAGAAATACATTCGTGCGTACGCGTCATCACTGTCTGCATTCACGAGTATCTACTCAAAATCGCACCTTCACTTCAACGTATATGGATACCCCAAGTTTCTAGGGGTTGAGCATATAGTACGGTTGATGAAATCTCGTTGTCAAACACTCGGATATCTCTCGACTTGAAACCTTAATCGCATATCAACGGGAATTTCCCAGATTTAAAATAATAACTTCTTGTAATTCTCATTTTCTCATGGAGAAACGAAACAAGTACCCCTCCAACCGGATGGACTGAAATAAAATAATTAGGAAGATGTTCTTCTGTTGAATGATTGTTCTCATCTACTACTTGGAGTATTTCCATCAGCCTGATAATTAAGATCCGAAAATATGGAACATTGCATAATCTGATCTCCCAAATACTCCACAAAAACGGGGGTTTAAATCCATCAATGAGCATGAAGTCATAAACTCCTCTTCCCGAAGACCAACTTCTTTTGTCTGCCTTCCGAAAGAAACAAAGGGTGGAAGACGGTCCTGTCGAACCAACTAGAGCGGAGTATTGCAGCCCTAGCAGGCCCCGCATGACTTTCTTTGTCGTGATACCTGTTGCGTTAGCGTCAGCCGACTATGACGTAACGCTTTGCCGCTCTTAACTAAGGCTTCACTCTTCGGAGTCCGCATCTTTAAGGTCAATCTGTTTGTCTGTTTTGTTTATGCTGGAGTCCTTGAAGCGACTCACTTTTTCGTTCTTCTTTTGAATTCTTCCTCGTATTGTAGACTTTATATAAGTAAATTGCTCCTTCTCAGTTTGGACTGGAGTTGGGTCATAAATAACAATATTCCTTCTCCTTTTTCGCCTCTCGAGTTTCTTTACGAGTGTTCCGTATTTTAATCCCGATGATTCCAGTTCTTGTGAAAATTGGTCGTGTAGTGACAAACCTACACGTAAATGGCCAAATAAAATATATATATTCTATTCTATTTTTTCTTGTCTCAAGTTTTATTTTCTTGGACCTACCCAGACTTCCTGTACCTACCTCGTACAGTCCTGTACTTCTCGTACTTCCCGTATCTTTGTGAAGACCTCTTTGAATAATATTGTTGAAATGGACAGCGCAGAACAAACTAAAGATGATTGTGTTGTGAAACAAATAGGTGTGTTAGGTGTTACCCTTCCTCGTAATACATACTTTCTTATTGTAGATTCTCATTGCGCTTCCTCATAATACATACTTTCTTATTGTAGATTCTCATTGTAATTTTGTATAGATAATTAAAATGTTGGTAAATATATGATGGGTAAGTCCCAACTACCAGTCACAAGCTCCACTAACATCTACAAAATCATGAAGATGCCATTGTGGCATGTCATTGTATGGAATTTCTCACTGGAGGATGCTCTCTTATTACCCAAACCCGCACCACCATCCATGAACAGCGTGTGAAGTGTCGAAGCGAGGATTCAGGAGATGAACAAATTGGTTCAGAAAGGTCTCATTCGTAAAATGAGAGTAGCTATCCAATTAGGATTTTCGAAGAATAATATATTCACCTCCCCAAAGCGTTAACTTGTCTAAGTTTTCTTTCAGTAGCTACCTAGCTATTATTTTGTAATCATTCCATAAAGATCTCCTTGAGAGATTCTTCATACTGTTTTTTTTTTTTTTTTTTTAAACTGAACCGAAATCCAACAACTTCACAAGCACTCGAGGCAACCGGCTTCGAGTCCGGACCTATCCTACATAAGCAGGTAGGTACCTACTTTTTAAAAGTGACGAATGGAAATGATCAGCAATCTTACGATTTTGTGTTGTATCGTAATACGTATTGGTTGACTGTTGCCATAAAAAATATGAAGCAGGTACCAAAGTTTCTGGAGGATTCAGTCTTCTGTCGTGATGGTGTCTCAAGCCTCAAGGTCGGAAAAAACAAGAATGTCAGTAGGTCGGCCCAACGCAGCACCCACTGTAGGAAAGACCTCCGTACAGATTGAACCACTTGAATAAATTGTACCTAGGTGGTATCAATTCGTTCCAGAGTAATTGGTGTTCCAGATTTTGTCCTGTCAGTGAATGAAAAATAAGGTTCGTTTAGTCTCGTTTTCCTGTCACGTTCAGCTACTTTGAAAGCGTCAGTTCAATAAATTGGGGGGGGTGTCCTTCCAAGCTGATAGAACTCATTTTCCTCGTAATAATTAGGTTACAACTATCGATAATTATACCGCTGTTTAAAGTTAAGTAGGTAGAGTAGTAGGTACTTAAATAGGTACCTCTACCTTTGAAGAATAGGTACCTTGGGTACCTTTGAAGAATGCTCGGATGGATTCGGACCCATTTAGGTATATAGGTAGTTTTGTTTGTTTAAGAAGTTGCGTATGTGTTGTTTGGTTTCTTTGCTCTTCGTGTGATTAAAACTGTCAATGGGATTTTCTATGATTTGACGTTCATATAGAAAATTGTCATCTCCCTAAATCTGTCATCTTCTATAATATTTCTCTTCTTCGCCGATCGTGTGTGTGTGTGTGTGTGTGTCACTCAGACGATATCTGACCCGGGAATCGACATAAAAAATCCAACAAAAAAAATCCAAAATGTCAATAATATCAAAAGAAAGGATGAGTTCGTTGCCCAGTATTTTTGGAGTACTCTAAGGGGTCAAATTTTGAAAATGTAGAGTCAAAAATCGTTTTTGAGGTTTTTGGTGTGATCTTGAACATAGGAACATATGTTATGGTATATTCGGAATCAGCGTGTAATTTCCTATGAGAATCACCCACCAAATCGGTTAAAATGAAAATTCGCTCATCAACTCATGCTGCATGAATGGAACTTTTAATGCTCCACTCGAACTTAGGATTAGCCAGCAAAGGAGTTTGTTGCAATATACATATGTAGTCGACACGCCTATGGTGCGCGTCTATTCACCATTAGTTTGGTCATTATTATTATAGAAAACATTTTTAGGTCAAAAAGCTACGCGGAGGCCGATACGTGCCTATTGTGAGTACCCGCCGTTCCACTTCCCACATTTAAGCGTTACGTAAACTGTAAAAAGACTGCAATTCGACGGTTACGACCCGTCGATTCTCGTTACGTTTGAACGCGTTTGATGTGGTACCTAGTGTTCATATAAAAATTATCAATAAATTCACTTACAATAGGATTTTTTGGGCTTACCTGATTCTCTGATGAGAAATATATTAATTAGTTTTGAAGGATAAATATTGTAACAATTTTGGGCGCAAAGTGGCGGTCTGCAATATTATATTTGTGCGAGTCTTCAGGATCTGATGAGCTTCTGAAAAGCTTGAAAGTTCTGAAAATGTTTCGATTGTTCGAATGAAATCGATAATGGTTCCTTTTTTACATTAAAACTTATTCTGGAAATTTTAATGAAGTATATAGTTTCACAATGTGGAAGATCATGAACGATATTCAATATAAATATGAAGTTGCGCCCACATTATACCGAAACAGTCCAGTCTGTCTGTGCCGGACACGTTCGGCTCGGCTCATTCGAGTCGGCATCACGTCCACATTTTTTGTTCAGTAGTGTGGACGTCCCGATCCGTGCCGAACCATCCCGCGTTCTGTGAATGTTTATTTAGTATTTTCTTTTCGGACAATGTCATTCATCAGTATGATGACGATGATGACAATGCTATGTTTTAGCAGCTTGTGCTGGTATCATTATTATTGGATTGGCTCAAAATACGGAGTTTTCGAACAAAACAATCGTCCCCTCCCGTCTTATGGGAAATTTGGCGCTGATTCCGAAAAAAACTCCATGTTCCTAATCCTAGAATTGCTGATTAGCGGCGATATCTAGAAAAAACCTCAAAAATTCACGTTTATAACCGTTGAAATTGCCAATTTCTTTTTTTTTTTTTTTTTGGAATTCTGCGTTGAATGAGACCAACGCCAGCTCATCAACACTGTAGTCTTGATTTTTGGTGATTTTTCCAAGTTTTCCATTTTCACCAAAAATGATGGGCACTGTGTCGGTGAGCTGGCGTTGGTCTCATTCGACGCAGAGTCTTAGGTCTTCAATTCTTCTTTTAAATTAAACCAATTTTGGGCAGTTCCAACGGACAAAAACTTGAATTGGTTTGGTTGTTTTTTTTTTTTAGATATCGCAGTTAATTAGCTATTCTAGTTATCCCCGACATCCCTATTTGTGCGACGATTTCGAATACACCCCATATTCGAAATCATCGCAAAATTTCCTATAAGACGGGAGGGGACGATTTGTTTGCCCATTATACTTCAGGGCATGGTCGGATCGGCATAGTGTGGACTCAACTTGAGATTCGGGTTCCAAAGTCAGAACTAACTATTGAAATAAAAATCTTAAGAATTCGGTTCTCGATCAGGTAGGTAAAGTTTTCAATCTTTGCTGAATAATAGTTCGCTCGAAATACTTTGTTAATTCCTGCTGAATCATCTCACAGTTATACAAAATTATCATAAACACTAGTCCCTATAATGTTTTGGTTGTATTTATCTCTCTTTGCGAGACAAAATACTCATCTCGAACGAACAACGCACGATAAAGCTGCTGTAGTTTTATAACTCCATTGTTAATCTATCTTGACATCCCCAGTGACCCACTAATGGTTTTGTTACATGAAAAACACGTGCCAACAAATTGCGCGATAATCCAAACACCGTAGCCAAACCATAAATATTCCTTTTAACGCTCGTCCAGCTAAATTCTTCTCAAACTTTTCAACTGTGTACATATATAATAATAGTGTAGTACATTCACACGGTATAAGGTATAGGTACTTATATTATTTGCTATACTCATAGTCATAGGTGTATATTATGTATTATGGTATATTCTTAAAGTGTAGGTACATACCAGATATATTTTATACCATAATACCTCATACATAGGTATAACTATTTATCATTCTGTTGAATCACATGGGAATGAATCGATTACGGTTATATTTAAGGTCATGTAAATCGGTCTTGGTTACTAGGAAGATACACCAGGTAAAAAACAATTTATTGAGAATGTTGTCGATCGTATTGAACATAATAGGATACTTAGCTCGAGAAGAAAGAGGAACTGAAATGTTTTTGATTTTGATCAATAATATATATTATATAGGTACGCCGAAACCATCACGATTTTTTTTATAATAATAAGGATTCCGAGATGATGGGAACGCTCTCATTTAGGTTACATAGGTAGCTGCAGTTCATAATTATTATTATTGTATAATAATTTAATTATAACAACATGGGAACAGTAACAATATAATGTTCATTATCATCTTGGTTGTCCAAGAAAACGCTCACGATATTATACTATGAGTAGGTATACAGATTCACCATTATCGTCTCATTAATTGGGCAACGCACGCGCCCGGCTTGGCGTCTCATCATCTTCCTTTCGCAAACAATACCCATAAGTATGATACATTAACTTTAACCCATTCATCATTATCACATTGTATTGCGCAATTAAGTAAAGTGGAAATTGCGCTAAGTGAATCCAATTCGGTCTCGGCTGCCAGCTGTTAAAATCCCTTTTCTTTTCAGTTGTGAAGCAGTCGGTCGATCCTTTTTTCGAATTATCTCTTGGCAAATATCCAAGCTCCTTTGGTCTTTTCCTCTATTCTGGAGAAAAATGCCAAGGACTGAAGCTATTTCGCTTTCCCTTTCAGTTCCCCGCGAATATTTTACCCATTAATTTCTCATTCAATTGACCTTTAGGTGTCTTTAGTGTCTATACCGTACGACGACGATCTCGATAAAATAGTTTCGAAGGGTTCATGGATCTTATACACTACGTACCCCAAGCACCTACTCCTTGCAACGATGACGTCATCAAAACTTCAAAAATCTGTTTAATTATCTACGCACGACTCGTTTGAAAGCAAAATACAACCTCAACTCACTCCCAACTTTAAAAAAATAAAAAATATACCTACCTATCGAAAAAAAAGGTTTTAGAGCTCATTTTAAAGTTCAAAGAGTTCGCTAATGCAGTGAGCCCACAGAACCGTCCCTCAGGATCGATGCTGAGTTCGTTTCTGTAATGTTGGATTTCAATGGTCATTGCTAAATAGATGCAGGTTTACTTCGCCGTTTCTGGTACTCTTATAATACCTATTATTTTGTTGTATGGTTGGAGACTCGTATTCCTTCAAGATTTGACTTCCCCAAAGTGACTCGTCAGGCAAGCCAAGCCGATCGCTGTTGCTAACCAGCTGTGGCGGGAAAAAGGTGACTGAGACGGTCTTGCCCAGCATTGAACTTGAGGGCAAGCTTCCTTTTAGGGCGTCCGATCGCCTTGAGCTCAGAAGGGGAGTTCATATCCGCAATCCTGCCGAGACCAAAGCCAGTTTCTTCCAGGGATGTTTTACGATGATTGTCTTGTCTCCCTCTGGATGGAAACCAATTATATCGACAATTTTTTGAAGAAACATTTCGATAAGTTTCCTATTTTTTACAATGAAAATTACGTGAGGGGAGTGGCTAGGTATATAATTATCTTCATATATGGCGTCCTGACGAATGCTAATGTACGCCCGACCAAAGTTGTGCCGATGTATGCAAATTGGAGAAGAATCTTGGGCGAAACCAATGATGAAGCTCCACTAGATTTTGGCTTTACCGCCCACGTCTCTTCATACTGTTCAATGTTGTACATACCTACCAAGACTGCTGGTGAAATCAAATTATACCAAAAAAGCTCGATTCGATGAAATACTAGAACGCTGGAAAAGTTTTAAAATGTCTTCATGGGTATCCGAAATAAGACTAGATAGACCTAGATAGACATTAAATTGTAGGTCTTTAAATTCTGCCTTTTATTAATATCATTATCCTGACATTTGACCCATCGATAGGTCGACACTGGCGGTTGCAGAATGGGACAACGGGGTTTCGACCGATTTCCACGTCGGTTCACACAATGTTACCTATCGAATCCAATTGAGAACTAATCACTAAACTAAGTGCAACAAACGTGCTAGCCAGATAGTGGGAAATTAAAGTTCTTGACTTTGAGCCAACTGGTGCAACCAATGAAATTGTTTCGGGGGTAGGGTAAGATTTCCAGACTTACCCAATACAATTTTTAGTAGTCTACTTTATTTTTGGGTCATGATACTATAACTAAGCAACAAAAATTATAGCATGAAGTTGTACTATAATTATTATTTTGATGGCTGCTGCCAAAAGCATGGGTTTGGCACCTGTCTACTTTCTATTCATCCTACAGTCTAGAAAAAACTGAATTCCCTAATAATTAAATCACGTTTTTTGACCTTTAATTTTCAACATTTGATCCCTAAGAGTACCTAAACTAAACATGCTAGCCAACGAACTCATCCTTCCTTACTAAGATTTTCAACATTTTGAATTTTTTATATTTTTTAGAGCTAACCTAGGATGAGATATTGTCTGGGGTGATACATACATAATTATAGGTATAGCTTTTCCCGGTCGAATTTAATTTTTTCCCCAACCAAATTTAATTTTTTTCCAGTCAAATTTGATTTTTTCCCAACAAAATTGGGGTTTTCCCAGTAAAATTTAGTTTTTGAAATCAAATTCAAGGTAGGCCGTATCATAAGGGCTCAGGGTTGCGACTGGTATGGAAAACCTTGAAAACCTGGAAAAGTCAGGGAAAAAGAAAGTGGTCTGAGAAAACCTGGAAAAGTCAGGGACAAATTGAAAATCTTCCGGAATTTTACGCAAAATACGGGTTACAACTCTTTATTAGTTTTGGTGAGACTAATGTATGCTTCGAATAACTACAAGGTTTTTAAATTTTAATGAACGCGTTTTCGTTCTTTTTATCTACACTACAGAATCTATCATCTGCATTTATGTAGGTACATTGCAAGTTTGTTTCAGGCATTTATCAATACAAAATCAAAGTGCTGCCTCGCTACAGACGATAACTGACCCTTGAATCTATAAAAAAAAATTCCAAAAAATAATGTCAATAGAGGCCAGAGATGAGATGTGTGATGATTTCGTTGGTCAGCATTTTTGGAGTATTCCAAAGGGTTCACATATTGAAAATTAGGGTCAAAAAACTTTTTTTGAGGGTATTTGTGTGAATGACCATGTAGGTGGACATAGGAACATTGTATGGTATATTTTGTAGCAGGGATAACTCTGGAACTATTCTATCAATTTCGCTGGAATGTTCACTTACTGATTCTATACGTCCATGTTACAAAAGTGAGGAAGCTATGCTGCCCACCCAACTTGGCATACGTTTTTCTTACAAATTCACGGAAATTAGTTAGGTGAAATTCTGGCAACCCTAGATTAGGTAGGGGCTCGTTCTTGGAAAAAGTGACTTTTTATATGAATGATTTAAATTGTACAAAATTGTGACGGAATGGATGTTTGGGGAAGGCTGAGATTACGAAATTTGGCCAAAATTCTATCACTATGATTCTATGAACCTGGGCCACGTCATTGACCTGCTAAATTCATACTTGAACTAAGATTGGGTCACGAATAATGAATTCTTAATAATTTTGAATTGCTAGGCACAACGGAAATAATCTGGTCCTTTGAGTCGGATTTTTCAAATCTAGCGGGATCTTGCACGTCGTCACTTTGCCTTCAGGGAAATTTTCTTCGGAAGGCCAAGGTTGGCAAACCTGACTCCTAATCCGGAAACGCCCGACTTTTACCGAGGAGCCCCGAGCGCGCCGCCATCTTCCGTTCCTTCCGAGAGTTAACGAGGCGTTTGTTTACGTCAAACGTTTCCGCGGAGTTCCTTTTCATATTTTTTGCATTCATTTTACGATGAAAACTAGCTGATATTTGGGCAGAAGCGTCGTCATACTGTGGCTTCTTCGTGAGCTGCAGTTAGGGGAGGTAAATTTTGATCATTTTTCCTGTATTCGACTTCTGTTAAGGACCAGATCGTTTCACAAGCTGATAACGGATTTGGTTAACGTATTTTTTTCTAGAACATTTTCGATCGACAACATTATCTTCTCATTAATATATACCTTTATTGTCTTTGTCTTATCATTCAATTCAAAATGCTCTCCTACTTCCTATCGATGTAGGTTGTTGGAAATACCTTTGTCTATTTTTTAATTTCCGACTTCGTGCAATGAGTCCACACAGGGTGTTGGATTTCTGAGGCACGTTCCCCTTGAGGCTTGAGGACTAGGGAACCTGTTCTCACCATGTAGGCTAAATTAAGCTAACTAATTTATTGGTAAGAGCACTCTTATGCTATATCCCAACACTCGTTTAGTTTGTTGTTTTTCACCTATCTGCCTACGTTGGGCATTATTACAGGTAGGCTACCTAGGTCGTACGTCGTTGTTCTGGACAACTTGTTGATTTGGAGCCTACCACCTACCTATCTATGGTGCAATATTATGGATGGTGTGAGTCAGTATTATCCATGTACCTTCCTACGAGAATTTACCATTTAAGTTAGAAGGTGCCTATTTTTTTTGTTTTAGGTGGATTTATTATGTCTGACTGGACTGAAAGTTTACTAAGTCTGGAGAAGCTGGATCGATCGTCGCCAGAGCTTTGGCCTGAAGCTAGTGAGTACCTTGTATTCATTATAAGAATCTTTCATTTTATTATCTATTAAATAGATAATATAAGAAGCGGAGTAGCATCGTAGCTACCTATGTACATATATAAATTATTTTTTCCCCCGAAGTAGGGTGGATGATGCGTTTGACTGGCTATGTTGTAGTTCTTATGTGGTTGAAATAATAATCGGCATCATAGATGAAATTCGTCTGGCAAGTAAATAGAAATAGTAGTTATTGCTGTCGTCAGGCCGCCTGATTTTACATAAACCAGGTATTTATAGATTCATTGGATGGGTTATTATGTGAGTTCTTTCTACATTTCCCTGGCTGAATGCTGACGAATTTTAACAAACTTTACAGTTATTAGAAAAATCTGTTCATGGATTTTCAAGTATGAAGACTCAAATTACTGTTGAAGGTCCCATGGGCCATATTAACAAGACCCAATAAAAGGTCAATACTGATATTTATGTACCTATTGGTTTATCGTGTTGGTATGTTGCGTTATCTCTTCAGTATTATCATTAGAATTTCTAAATATTTCACATGGTTAGAGAGCATGAATTGGATATCACCTAGATATTTTCTCCATCACAAATGACAGGACTTGGAATCATTTCAATCTTTTCAACTGGGACTATAACGATTATCCAGGTAGGAAGTAACTTACATTTTGACAGGACGACTCCCCCAATCAGTCCAAGAGCTACCCGAACTCTATCAATTTAGGGTTTAGATTGTTTATTCATAATGACATTCCACTGATTCTTGTTGCACAATAATTATTTATTCAGTAGGACCTATATGATTAGGTTTTTCAATTTGATTAGTAAAAAAGTAGGTAGGTACAGGTAACCTCCAATAGGTGTATTATAGAATAATACACATATAGAATATTATTCTATTATTAGAATTATTATTCTATTCTTCATTCTATAATAATATTGTTCAAAAATAAATTATTAATACAGTGGAGCAATATTAATTTCTAGTGAACAAATCACAGACAGAATGATGTAAAGACTATAGAATACCTAATAGATAATTTATTCTAGTGGTGGTGCTCCGTCATGAGCTAAATTATAGATTGTTGGTTTGGAGGGTCGTGGTCAGTTTGTACGGCTTCCCCCATCTACCGGCAACTTCTGTAACTAACGCTCAACCTCCGCTCCTCCAATCCAATCCATTTTTATCCAATATGATGAAGGTTCCAAATATTTTTCTCCTAATATTAGGTAGGAACACAACTATAATAATACCTATTATCTACCTAATATTAGGTAGGAACACAACTATAATACCTATTATGAATTTTTACAGTTCCGGGAGTCACGGAGTATGCGGCCCGCAACTCCTTGACTAATATTGCAAAAAATGTTGCTGATCAGATACGGGTTCTCGATGCTGAAGACACCAAATTACTCAACTGTAAGTTAACCTGAATTACAATTACTGTCTTGAAATTTGAAATGAGTAAGTAAACACTCTCGACTCTAACCTACTTCAGCAAACCCTTCCCTTATTTTTATCACATTGGGTGTTGGGCTTATAATTGGAGGGGTGAAAGTGGTGCAAGTCAGTTTTTAACCAATGTGTGGCTATCGGTATATTCTTGAACTACTCATGGTAATAATATGAAAGAAAAAGTCCGATTCATGCAGCATGAGTTGATGAGCCAATTTTCAAATTATAATTTTAAACGATTTGGTGGGTGACTCTTATAGGAAATCCCATGCTGATTCCGGATATACCATTATGTTCCCATGTTTAAGATGGTAATTTACACAAAAAACCTCAAAAAACGCATTTTCAAGCGATTTTTGGCTCTGAATTTTCAAAATTTGAACCCTTGGAACTCCTCCAAAAATTCTGGCCAACGAACTCAACCTTTCTTTTGATATTCATATTTCGATATTATGGTCAGATATCGTCTGGAATGACACACTCACATGTGTATGTGTGTTAAATTTCAGGAATCGTTTTAGAATGGTCTGAAACGGATTTCCATGAAGAAAAATTTCAAAAATTTGAATAATTTAAATTTTGAAGCCATTGCAATAGCTTCGTTTTCTTCAAAAATTCGCTAAAAGTGAAGTAAGTCTTATAACTCATCTTCTGTGCCAACAGAAGAAGTGAAGTTGGGGAGACTAGGGATACTTGACCCACTTTTCAGTTTTTCCAATTAAATTAGATTAAGAGTTGATTTGAGTGCGCCAAAAGCGTTAGGCTAAGTAGTCAAGTTACTGGCTCACACTGGGCTGACAAAATGTGTGGAAAACATAAACATGTCATGATAAGATGATAACGTTTTCCCCTAACGATGGTAAAAGGGTCAAACATCCCTGACGCAGGGATCTTTGACGGGATGTTAGACCCCCCCCCCCCCCCCCCCCCCCCCCCCCCCCCCCCCCCCCACTGTTCTCGGTTGGTGGGTCCAACATCCCCAAGTGCTGTAGATTTGACGATTTTCTGAAGAAGGGTGAATTAATGAATCAATCATACTTGAAAAATCAGTCTTTTTTATTCGAACGAGAAACTTGAAGTCAAACAAAAATGAAAGTATAGGTACTGGTAAGATCTTCGTCTACACTTTAATTTAGGTATCACACAATTTTCTTTATCTATCACACCATCTCTTTAGATCTCACACTAAGTTTTAGTCAGGTACTTGAATAATATTAACCTAATTTTATGAACTTTTTACCAACGTAGGTCCTACTTGAGATCAATATACACAGGTAGGTAACTTGCTTATATAGATACTAGCAGCGATAAAAAAATAAATAAATAAGAAGTTAAAATTAAGCCTATAAAATGGTTGAAGCTACTGAATAAATTGTTAGAAAACATGATTTATAAATATGAAACTGGGAACATGATCAATTGCGAGATCGAGAAAGTTTTGTACAGCTGCCTTCATTATGCCTGCAGGGACAGGTTCCCCAGGCGTTGCTCCCCCTTTCTTCCATATTTTTTGGGCATCCAGCTGCTTCTTTATAATCACTCTAACAAAAAGACAAACGAATCAGTAAAGTATTATCATGTTTCTGGCAAGAATATTACTTTAATAGCTTAAAATTCGGCTGATTTTGGCCTTTGTTTGAGTCTATCCTCTGAACTAAATGGGTCAAACATCCCTAACACTACTGGTTCAAAGATCCCAATCCGAGGTTGCAACGCATGAGGCTCATTGCTCTGCTCCAACCTGGAGAAAACTAGAAAAATTTAATGTAAATCGAAAGCCTGAGTCCTAACGAAGAGAGTGGTATCAAGAAATAATATAGCCTTACCTGAACCGCTGAGCGTTGATTCGAAAGAACTCGGGGAGACGAATAAAAGTGTTGATACCAAAATCACAAGCCTGATTTTCAAAAAAGCATCGATACTTTTAGATTCTTTTTTTTTCCCCCGATGTATCGGAGAATCGATTCCAAATTTCGAGAATCGGATCTATTCTTTTCATTTTGAAGGGAAATTTTTACAAGCATGCCAACCAATAACCACCACAACCACAATGGGTAAGTCAAAATACCTCAAAGATCAAGAACACTGAACACTGTTTATCACAATCTAATGACCCATTCGTCCATGATTGACCAAAAAATGTGAAACAACCATCTCAACTTTACTCGACGTAACCTCCCCTTTTTATATTATGTAATTTGTTTTGTGCAAAAACTATACTACTTAATTATAACTACTATACGATTTAATTAGGTACATTAATAGTCATCAGTGATTAAAAGTTTCAAGTTAGCTCTAGTTTTTGGTGATGCACTCATTTCTCCGACTCATTAGCTCCAACTCGTTAGCTCTGGTTTTTGGTAATGCACTCATTTCTCAGACTCATTTCTAAATTTGAAAAAGTATTGATTCTTTAAAAAATTGAAAAAAAAATCGATATGATTCTTCTTGATTCTTTTCTAAAAGATCGATACGATTTAAATCGATTCATTTTGAAGAATACCCCTAGCGCCTCCGATTTTTTTTTTTTTTTTTTTTTTTTTTTTTTTTGTTAGTTGGGCATCCTGCGTTGCCACAATCTTGTTGATAAAATGTCCGTAGACACAGAAATTGACAGAAATGGGTCAAACATTCCTAGTCTCCCATAAGTCATAACTCATCTTGTGTGCCTTCTCATCTTCTCTACCACTTGCAATTGCCCTTCGTTTCTAAAAATGATGATAATGACTCACACCACCCTTCACCCTTTCAAATTTTTACCACACAATGAGAAACTTGCATGATTGTAAGCTTCAGAAACAACCTGTGTCGGTACGCTTTTGAGGGGTGAACAAAATTAATGTTTGCCTCTGTAATGAAAATTTTCAGAGATTGTAGTGATGGTTAGCCTCGATGGTCTCCTATGAACTGCTTAAGCATCAGTGCGCATGACTAACGTGAGATCCTCGTTAGATTCGTTTTTAAAAATTTCTTGATTAATGTCTAATTTTTTTGACAGATTGAATCACATGAATGAGGCATGCGCAACTTCCACGAGTTTTTTGAAAACCGATTTCATTGCAATTTTCAGAGTTTGTGTTCCCATATGATGTTCGACCTGATCATTTTAGTGAAATTGACTGTTTACGCAGACTTGAAATTTGTATAACGCGTATAATTCCTGCAGTTTCTATTCCTATTTATCCCATTCTTTTATGTGAATGGGGAACTTGCATGGTTATTTTTATCATTTAATAATGATCAACAGGACGGTTTTAATTTTTTTTATGACATCTTCGAGTGTTAGGGAAACCAGGTGGTTGTGTTTGTTTGTATTTGATGTTAAGATGAAATGTTCGTTGTTACGGTTCGGAGTTGAATGGCGCAAAATTAATCATTATGATCTGACTGTAGAACCGTAGGTCTACCCTCTGTTTTTTTGACATTTTATGTCTTTACTATGGCACATAACTCAAAAAGTGTGACGTTACGGTGTGACGAAGAAAGCGTTATGAAAAATTCTGATGATTTCCGCCGAATTTCATGAAAATTCGTTGACCATTCGTTCGAAAGCTCTCGATTTATCCAACCATATCATGTTAACTACTGCGAAGTGCGTGGCCAACATGCTGAGTTGTGAGCATGGTTATTTGAATAATTGTGTACACTCAGGTGATCATTCTCAATAATTGATACTGTGTACATGATTGCAACCGCTTGTTAATGTTTGATGGTTTCATTGAGCTGGTGTTTCAATGATTTGATTCATAGCAGGTAATCCGAATATTGCGAGAACGGTTTGATTTGTGAAGCGGTGGTTGAATCATTTTAATTGGTAATTTCTAAAGACGTAAAATGTCCCAATGTGTTGCAGACTCGTATGCAAGCGTTTCAACAACGTTTGATTTTAAAGGTAATCAACGACGTTGATGGTTTTAGCGATTTTTGACTCTGAAGTTTCAAAATTTGACCCCTTGGAGTACTCCAAAAATTCTGGCCTACGAACTCATCCTTACTTTTCATATTATTTTTATTTATTTTGTAATCTGAAAGATTTAATGAGGGCTTTTCAAAAAGGTGCTGTTTGAGGGGTATCCGACGATTGAAAGTTACCGAAAATAGGTCTTGTAATTTGAACCTAAATGACGTCACCGACCTTCCTGGGCGGGCCCCTCTCTTGCGGAATCTAAATGACGTCAAGCAAAAAATATTATATAAATACGAACCTACCTACTCTTGTGTGATAAAAGTGAAATTGAAAATTCTATTCCTGCGGGCCGGAGTGTCCGACCTGGCTAGGGTAAATTAAATCCCCATTGGGATGAAAGATCACAAGGTCCCTGGTTCACGTCCCGGACGGGCATTGATGCGATTCTTAAAATATAAGTATTTGCTTATCCGGCCAGCGTTATCGCTCTTCACCTCTGATCTAATCAGAAGCCTATCATGGGGACTAGAGTCCCAAAGTTGAGCTGATAATATAAAAAATAATTTTCATTGTATAATCCCCCAGGATATGCTCAAGTGAGCTAGATACAGGGTTAACATTTAAACAAATGAAATGCTTCCATTAATCCTGCTGATTAATTAATCCATTAATCCTGCTTTCCATGAAGATTTGAATGATTCAATCCCATTTAAAAAATTCAATTTCAAAGCTTCCTGTGTCGAAATACGATTAGATACTCATTAAATCTTGATTTGTTCTCATCGTTCCAGACTACCGTACGCTGAATAAGGACAACCTCCTCCAAGAACTTCGGAAGCTCCACGACCTCGCGTACAAGCTGGGGCTTGAAGAATCCAAGGAAATGACGAGAGGCAGGTTCCTCAACATTCTCCCCTCTGGACGACGGAAATAGTATGATGATTATCCCTAGTGCAATATCACAAAACAAACCAAAATAAATTTGCATAAATGTACAAAGTTTAATTTAAAATTTAAAAAATAAAATGTGAATTATTATTGTGTAATAAATATTTTACTATACATAATATATACCTAACTATAAATAATTTGCTTAGTCGTTTTTCACCAAATCTCTTTACTTAGACATTTTTTGATTTTCTGTTGAGGCGATTCATATTATTCAGTTATCTATACAGTTATGTTATGATAGGTACCTATAGTGAGGGGGAGGAAAACGGCTGTCCTCATTTAGGTATTGGTTATAATTCTTCTAGCGCTTTCGTATTACAGCATCTTCAGGAAGTCTCCAAAAGCTAAGTACATAAATTGTTGTATATTGTTGTATAAATTGTTGTATTGTTGTATATAAAAGTACATAAAGTTGAGTACATAAATATCGTGCATGTTACTTATAAGTATGGTTAACTAGGAGGTATAGTTAGTCTTAAGCAATTATCGATTTAGCTTACCTAAATATAAGATTATGTAAGTAGCTGCTATTACGAGCTATTGTTAGCTGCTCGTACGTTCGGCAGTAAGTATTTTTGTTGTGTCTTCTTTCTCAGTCTACTAATCAGGTTAACAGGTCTCCTTAAATCTTAAAATGAAGAATATAGCTTCATTAGTTAAGTTAAGTCAATCATAGCCATAAACATATAGGTATGACTGTATTTATCCGTGTAATTTAGCTTACTTGTATAGATATGGTGGTGCAAGTTGGTCTTCTTAGGTACCTACTGCATGCCAACATTTTGCATTTCCTAGTCTTGATTATGTAAGTATGTCCCTTTGATTTACCTGATTACAGTAAAATAGGTTCTGATGCTGAAGAGCACAAAGAGGTTCGGAAGGAAGACACAACAAAAATACTTACTGACGAATGTAATATCAGCTACTCGTACTTACATAATCTTATATTTAGGTAGGTAAGCTAAATCCATAATTGCTTAAGACTAACCATACCTCCTAGTTGACCATACTTATAAGTAACATGCACGATATTTATGTACTCATCACCTGTACACGTTCCTTTTTGCAGAGTTCCTGAAGATGCTGTAATGAGAAAGAGCTAGAAGAATTATAACCATTAAATAAATGAGGACAGCCGTTTTCCTTCCCCTCACCCTACCGATCGATGCAAGATAAGGCACCAACAACCATAACAGTAACGTTTTGTTAGAGATCCAATACTTTTCTGTTAGTTAAACACCTCACAATTTTTCAAATTCCTTTGGGAGGAACTAGCTTAAACATTCAATTTAACCTTTCAAGCCTACCTTGGTCTCTACATTAACTAGTTAAGGGAGTTCCGCCCAGAGTGTGAACCGTCATCAAAAATTCGCAAATCTCGGGAATCATAGAGCTCATATTAACTCTCGCTACAAATCTTATTACTACTTCATGTCAATATGTTTTTTTTAAAAAGTAACAAAAAAAAAAGAAACACAAAGCCCATCGCTGTTTGAGCTCCTGATTAGAGGTAATAGAATTTACATAATTATAAATTGATTGAATTAATTAATTTTTAATTGATTATTCAAATTATTCATATTTTTACCGCTCTCAATGCGATTTCAGCGCATTCTTTTTCGGTTAGGTTCTTTTAATGTGCCCTAGGTAAGGCTTTCTAAAGAGCCTTTGGAATTCCGCCTGTTATTCAAACAGCTGAGATTTCATTCCAAGTTTTCTCCACACCCGAACGATAAACAATTTTTTTCTTTGTATTTTCAGTGTTATTTTATTCGAAATAACAATACAAAGGAAGAAAAAATGTGATTTTCTCATACAGGATAACTCCCCATTTCGGTTAGGTTGGTACTCCGAGGACCTCTGAAGAAATGGTCAAGCATTTGAAGGTGGACTAAGGCGGACCTGATGAAGCATATTGTTATCCCTACATCCCTACAACATCGAGGGCTTACAACTTCGCGTGTTTTCTCTCGCCAAGGCCCTTTTTCTGTTGATTGCTCTGGACAACCAGAATGCCTTTCTGGTGGACTCCCCATGGGCTGGACCAACCCTCTCGACGACCCCTTCAGTGTGAAGCTGTTTTTCAGTGTCTGTAGTTAAACAACTGTGTTTTTACTCGTAAAATACTTTAAGAGATCCTTCAAGTAATTCTGAAATA
>JAEMON010000008.1:12207097-12221043 GCA_030264115.1 Lygus lineolaris | reverse complement strand
TTTATTTGAATTTTTTCATTTTTTTTCAGTTGACTTTTTTTTCTTACAAATTACAAATACTTTCTCTTTCTTTTACAAATTGAAATCAACTTTCCATATTCTGAAGAGATAAATTTACTTTTACTTTAATCTCTACTCATGCTCTTGTAACGTCACTGGTAATACAAAATTTGTATTTGACCTGAACCCTATAGTGACGAACGTTTGCCCGTGAACCGGTCGCGATGGACCGTCGACTCAAGATGAAAGAGGAGGAGAGAGTTTTCTGCTATAACCTGGCTAGGAGTCTACTGAATGTAGCGGACGCTTCTTTTTTGCCTCCAAATTTGAAGTTACCACTCGCATTTTACGTTTCAGAGCTTCCTGAACAAACTTATTCCGTGTTGTCTGTCGGTCTGTCTGACCGCATTTCATTGTTACAGCCATTTCCTCCAACGTAGTAATCCAATTTTGTTCACGTTTTCAGGGATTATGCAAGTAGGGCCCCTAGGGCGCCCATATGAATTGCATTATTATTGAACCAACGGTAGGTACGCTCTACGCGTGCGCATGACTTTCATTCACGATTATGATGACATTTGTCTTAACTGTAAAATATCAACACGATCAAGAGTTTTGAACTTACACAATAAATTTTTGGTTTAAAATGAGGGAGCTATGTGCCATTTCCATATGGCAGAGTATTTTGTACTGTTATTGATAGCAAAACTAAAGGAAAATTACTTATTTCGTTGGTTTGAAAAGACTCACCGGAGAACCCTGATATCAGCCAAAAGAAAGTATTCTATTCTATTCTATTCTGTTATTCTATTCGGGGAAAATTCGAAATTCCAAGAACTGCTTGGCAGATTGTCCAGGGAACTACGTCGAACAAACCTAAGAACTACAAAAATTTAGAGATAGACTTTGGTGATGGAATCGAAAAAGATCCTAATAAGATTCCAAAACCAATTCAACGAAATTGGTTTATTGAAACAGTGAAAAATCTGGCCCAAAATATCGCAGTATACCAATAGGGGCTGCCTTCAATAGGCTGACTAACTCATTCTTCCTGTATCCCTGTGACCGCGAAGAAATCATAAAAATAAGTAGAAAAATTGGTAATAGTTTCTCCACAGGTCAAAACGAAATTCCTTACTCGGTTTTCCAATCAATTGTACCAAATCTTGCCACCGCAATCCGTCAACTGTTAAACGACTCAGCGAAGGTATTTTTCCAGTAAGCCTAAAATTCTCACATGTGTCCTGATCCACGAGAGGGGGATCCAAACATGTACCGACTGATATCATTATTATCTGGATTCTCCAAGATTTATGAATCAGCCTTTGCCTCTAGGTTAACTACTTTCCTGGAAATTATTAACATCCTAGCACATTCGCAACACGGTTTTATTAAGGGGAAATCAACTATATCTGCTCTATACATATAGTCTCTTAAGTAAAATTTACGCTTGATGGTGGTCGATCCACTATGGGAACGTTTTATGATCTCACTACGGCTTTTCATGTTATGCCACATGATCAATATTATCTATATATATTAAAACTAGAACAGTTGAGAGTCGGGGGGAACCTCTAGACTGAATGATGCGTTTCTCTCCAATCGCCAGCAGATCACGATCGTCAGACACTTCAAGGAGGGATGTAGAGCGACTGTAGCCTCGGATTTCCAACTTAGTAAATTGTATAGGTGTGCCACAGGGCTCAATCCTGAGAGCATTATTTTTATAAATTATGTAGGTACTCAATCATAATCATAATCAATCATAAGGTAATCAACTGGATCCATCCGTTGGAATCCATGTTGAACTTTATGCCGATGATACCGAACATATCCACTCTTAATGAAGCAGAACGATCTTCGATGAACTAATTTATTGCTAAGTGGTGTGAACTGAACAGGGTAGTCATAAATTCATCCAATTGCTTCTCGATCAAGTTCGGTGCTTCAAAGTCATTGACGGATACGTTACTGCTTCCTAACAGAAATTTTCGACAGCCACTACAAGTTTCTTGGAGTTACGATTAGTGAAAATCTAAAATGGAAGAAACATATTGATCTACTGGCTAGTAAACTATCAAGCATTTCATTTTGTGTTCTTAGACATAGCATGGTTGGTTATTGATTAGGATCAGTTGAAATGCGTTTACTTCGGCAAGTTTCAATCACTTTTTCATATGGCTTATTGTTTTGGAAAAAACTCCATCAGTAACACTGATATGAGAGGCTGTTTCTGAAAAAATTGTTGTCCTCCAAAATCAAAATTTCCACTTGCTTTTTACGTTTCAGAGCTTTCTGAACCATTTTGGTTCCGTGTCTGTCTGTCTGTGGTCAATTCCTTGTCCCAGGCAAAACTATAGGCATGAACATGTGGTCCGAATTTGATGACATTTTCAGAGATTGTGCGGGTCAGTCCCGTGACGGTCCCCTATCAATTTCATCGACATCGGACCACTAGTAGCGTGAGCGCATGCGCAAACGTGAATTTCCCGAAACCCCTGTATATCAGTTCCTAATTGACCTAATTCGCTCAAATTGGCAGGGTAGTTTCGGACTGACTCCAAGACAATAACCTATGAATTTCGTCACGATTGGATCAGTACTAGCTACTGCGCAAGCGCAAACTTGAAATTTGTTGTCAAAGGCGTATCTCCGGAACTACTCGACCAATTTCAGTGAAATTTTTATGGGTTACGCGAGTTAGCCACTAGAGGGTCTCCTATGAATTTCAACGCCACCGGACCACTAGTAACGTGTGCGCATGCGCAAACATGAATTTCCTGAAACTACGATTTCTCTGTTCCTAATGGACCGATTTTGGTCAAATTTAGAGGGTAGTTGGAGGTCGAAAATTACCTTCAAATTTCAACACGATTCTAGCTGTAATACCTACTGCGCATGCGCATGCGCAAGTTTGAAATGAGTTTCAGACATAACTCCGGAACTACTCGACCAAATCTATTGAAATTTTCAGAGATTGTATGGGGTAACCTCCACCCAGTTCCTTAATAATTTAATAGCCATCAGACCATTACTAGCGTGTTCGCATGCACTAACGTAAATTTCCTGTAACTGCGATTTCTCAGTTCCTAATGGACGGATTTTGCTCAATTTTGGAGGCTAGTTGAGGGTTGACTCCAAGACAAGAAGATTACCTATGAACATCACCACAATTGGATAAGTGATGGCTACTGCGCGTGCGCAAACTAGAAATTTATTTTAATAGGCTCTTAACTCTCTAACTATCCTACCGATTTCGTTGAAATGTTCACTAACTGATTCTATACGTCCATGTTACAAAAGTGAGGAAGCTATACTGCCCACCCAACTTGGCAGCCGTTTTTCTTCTATTTAACTACCTGGTGCCAGTCTCTTATTGTTGAAAAAACGTAGGTATATCCTTGGTGTTTGCATGCGCTCCCTCAGACGTGTCATAACCAACGGTGCCATATGGCACCGTCAATTTAGCAAAATTTGAGATTGGCAGAATTTTTTCAATATTTCTCCCGTGTTCCCGAGGTCCAAATTAGTAAGCCCACGAAGTTTTGTGACACAATTTTTCCGTCAAAAGATACGGTTTTAAACGGGATATTGTATGAAAATGGATTGGGGTTATCCACTCTTTTGAGTTCTTCCACCTCTGCATTGAAGGTTCTCACTTTTACTGGGTACAATCATTCTATGTTACTTTCCTTTCTTCTTTCTTGATCTATCTAGACTACTTGATTATTTTAATTATTGAACATTGAGGCACTTGATGTGATTACTAGACTCAAGGTACCTACTTACCTTAAGGAGACTAGGCACCTACCTGTTTAATAAGAGTGTACCTAACCTACACAAGTGAACAGATTACCAATTGATGATAATTATGTAGGTACCTAATATGATGGATACACAATAAATTAATGAGCGTGAACGGCTATAGGTTGTAAATAAACAGACTAACGAGGCCGGTTGACCCCTATCGTTATAGAGATAACGCGGCACATATTTGTTGCGAGAGTGTAACCGGAGTGGGGGTATGTATAGCGATAATGGGATAGCAAGGTCAACGTCCTAAATATTCGGACCTGTAGGGCACTAGGAAGGAGTGTAGGAGAGTTTTAGTTCGATAAACTCACCGACAGATCGCACTGACATGCCGGTCGCCGGCCCGTGAGGACCACTTCCTCGTTTCCCCAACAACCTCCCACTCTCTGCCGGAATCGCTGTCATCGGAAAGGGTCGGCCATCTTGCTGCGCTCCCCGAGCCACCTTCAGTAATTGAGCTGAAACCCTTGGAGGTAAGTGCGACCTCTACCGCTAGCATCCGTGTTTTGGCCTGCCAGTGTTTGTTCCTTCCCCCCTTCTGCACCTACATAAATTTTTTCCCCTCTGGATTACTAAACCCGGTTTTTCGACCTCCGCACCGACGATTTCTCGTGTTGTGGACACCCTGCACAGTGGATTATCGCGTTTTTTCAGGAGATATCCCGCACGTTCCGGTTTCTGGAGTTTTTGTTTCACCACCTCGACTTGTGTGTCATTTCTGAGTTTTCCAGTGACAAGTGTGACAGTGTTTTTATTTCCTGCCTCCTGGAAGTTGCTTATCTGAAGGAGTTCGAGAGATCGATTCACTTGCTCCGACAAAAATACGACTATAAAGCCTACTGATTTGCGAGGTAAGCCCACACCGCCCCTCCTATCTTGTAAGTGTAGAGGAGTACACCCTCGACACACTGACAATACGATTGATTTTTTTTTTCAGCGTCAACTTGATTTCATTTTCAGTACCTACCTAATGAAGCCTATAAGTAGGTAAATGCTACTTCATACTCTAACCACGTATCTACCAACCACCAACGTCGAATTAACACTTCCTACCTACCTTCCAAGTTGATCTTTGGACGTTTGGACACATGACCTATCAAGAAATGTATTTCACCGCTCTGTCGGCAATTTTTTGCATGTTCCTACCTGCCTATAATTATTTTGTATCGTTTTCATGTCCCTAACATATACCTATAATTGTTTATGGTTTGTGAATTGGGAAGCAGGTAGGTATCTGTACACACTTTACCGTATCAACTGTTACCTACAGACTTTTCGGCCGACGGACGGGGAAGGCGCTTCGAGTCCTACTTCTCTCCCTTCTGATTCGCCCCAGCCTTAAACAAACTTTCGGTTGAATGTTGACGGTATTCAGTATGGTGGGCACCTAATCTTTGGTTTTACAAATAATTGTTACTTTGAAAAGCGTTGTTGCCTATATCAGTTTAAGGAAACAGCTAGATGACCGAAGAAAACGTTGAAATGAGAACTTGATTAAT
The DNA here is from genome assembly GCA_030264115.1 of Lygus lineolaris. NCBI lineage: Eukaryota > Metazoa > Arthropoda > Insecta > Hemiptera > Miridae > Lygus > Lygus lineolaris. Next base: position 12,215,731 of record JAEMON010000008.1, on the reverse strand, counting down.
CGAGCCCGATTTGATTGATTTGAGTTATACATGTTTGTGTAGGTATACGTAATCTGCAGATACCTATCTAATTGATAAGAAACCCCGTGCGCGGCCTATGCCTAGGTCTGGGTAGGTAAGCGCGGTGCTGGCAGACTTACCGTCAAACGCAAGTCAAGGAGCAGAAGATGAATAAATATGACAGTAGGTAGCCTATCTATAGCAGTCATGATCTCAGTAGATACAAAATTTGATGCTATGCGGTACCTCATCTTACGTAGATTTAATTGGGCTATTCGTGATCAATCTGATGAAAATTGGAGTGGGTAAGTACCTAACTACCTATTTACTTACCTTTACATGTACCATCTAGTAGCAGTTGGAAGGAGCAACTTGCACACTGATTGGCATGACTCTCTCTCGCGAATACGGATCCAAACGTAATAAGCAATCTCCTAACAATGGAGACAACATCCTACCTACATACCGAAGGCAACAAAAATAAATACGAAGATCTTGGAAATTGACTTGACAACCATTATTTTGTCTTCCTTGGCAAAGAATAATAGGGACATGGTGGTAAAATGGTGCATCTAGAGCGGCAAGAAAACGGAACTGCCCTGGCCTATCTTTTTAACTGTCCAAAACCAATAAACTCTATGAACACGTGTTCCACAGTACAAAAGATCTTTCATATCCGTAGTAAAGTGAGGAGATAATGAAGACATGAATGATACCTTTATTGTCATAATATTGGATGCACGATGGACGTGAAAAAAGGTATGAAATCTTCAATTATTATAAGCTAGAGAGGTAGTAGTGTGAGAGAAAATGAGGGCTTTTGCATAACAAGTGGTCAAGACTAAGTTGGATTATGAAGAGTAGGTAAGAAGCGAATTTGAGACCGAGAGATGGTAGGTAGTTGATTATATACATGTATGTCTTTAGGCTCCCATTATGTGAGACTTGATATATTGGTTTTTAATGATAATGAAACTGCTCCCCAGTAGGAATACCACTCATAATAAATCCTTCAGTCTTTTTTGTCTTTCTTGTAGCGTTTCAATTCATTATTAGGGAAGGATGGGACTAGACGAATCAATATTTCAAGCTCTAAATGTGTAGTCTCAACACCGCTAACAACAATGGATGATAGCTCAACTGCTGCTAACACTACTGTCAAGAAGACAAACGTTTTCGGACATTTTAAATAAACAAAACGGCCCCACTCTCCCCTACTCTATTTCCGTGTACAATTATCGTCTTGATTGAGGGGAACGAACGCAAAAATGAACAAATTCCTTATAAATTTACCATATCTGGAGTGGGAGTCTATAAAGGAGCATGCATCAGTTAATAACCGGGCTTTTAAAATGGCAAATATCTGTCAACGTTACTGCAGAGGGCAGGTGGTGGACTCTCGGAGAAGCTGGTGATTTACATACGAGTCTCGTAGTTGAGACTAGCCCTAAATATTACCGTTGGCGATCTCTTCACTCAGTAATTCTATGAACGAATAATAATGGAAACCCGCGCAATAAGCAGCTAATCCTGTCAGATCCCTAACTGAAGAGGAAGTCTGTAAAGGAGCACGCAACAGCTATAATAAGTGGGTTTTTAAAATGTCAAATCTGTCAACGTCGCGACAAAGGGTAAGTAATGTACTCGCGGAGAAGCAGTTGATTCACGTAGTTGTAATACTAGTAAAACCACCCCTAAATCATACTGCTAGCGACTGATCTCTTCATTCAAAATACTATCAACGAAGAATAATTCGGATCGCGCGTGACGATAAGCCGCTAATCCTATATGAAAAGCTCTTGATCTGAAAGCATTAAGACCTACCTACTTAAGAATAAGTCGGGTGTTCTTCATTTATTCATGAGATTCAAACCCTTGATTTTATCTCGTCCGCAGTACGATATTTGTTAATAAGTTTTCATTCAAATAAGCTTATAATTTAGTTCTGGACAGAAAGATTTCTTAACCCGAAGTGGCTTTCTGCCAGAGCATGTGTTGCGAACTACATGTAAAAATTATTATGGGAACTTTCTTTGTCAATTAATAGAACTCGATTTCATCGTTCAATTTGTTTCCTCGTTGCTGTCAGATTGACTGCGTGCCACACATTCAGAATGATCAATTTGTTTTCGTTTGAAATAATTGGATCGATAGAGCATCCGGAGAGGTCCATCCGACCTGATCTTATTTGTTGACCATTCATACCCTCTTTGCAAAAACACTGTCTCTAGCCATGCGATTCATTCTTTCTATTCAATCGTGTTCAATCTCTTTATCGGTTAACGCCTTTTGTAATGGGACAACGCAGAACATCTACTTCAGGGCAGACGCCTTTTCCCCCGTCTGGGTTGTCATTTTGCGGTTGGCCACTCGCCAACTTTCCGAGCGAAAAGCCTACGTGTGAATTAGTGTAAACGGCGAAACACTGCGATGCATGCGGTTTCGAGAACCGAAGAGCCTGCCAAATAAACCTTCTGGTGGTCTCGTTATCGCTTGTGTAAATAAAGCTGTGATGAAGAAATATATAGGGCTAATCACCATGCGTTTCCTTTCACGAGAGATCAAGCTGAAGGAGGAAGAAACTGAGATGTATCTATTTCAGCGACACATACTGGCATTAATAGCCAGGTCCACAGTTTAATTTGTTTTTATACGGAAAGCGAACACATCCTCCGAAAACGACATGAATAATATGAACACGATTGCCAAATTTCTGAAGTTAATTTAATCAGCTCAAAATATCTATAGAGCACTGAAGATGTAGATTCTTAGGTATTCTTATTTTCTTGGGCTCGTGACACTCAGGATTGACCTGAGATATCATCTGCTTCCCTTTCTTGGCAGAAAGTTGCTCAAAATCAAGATCACTTGGACGGTAAGCGAATGATTTGGGATTCGTTTCTTATTTCTCCAGATTCATTCCACCTCATTTGAGCTGTTTTCCCTTTAATAACAATTAATTACGTATACAGGGTGTCTACGGGGAAAACTTCAGTGACCGATTCTTCTGGTCATTTCCAACAAAGATGTCTCCTAGAGTTTTTTAAACTCCTTATTTTCCGAGTTTTTTCAATTTCAAGATTTTGTTTTTTCTTTCGACTTTACATCACTAAAACAGCCATAGCTCCCTTAATCTACTGTGTCAAATATTAAATGGATACACCATTGGAAAGAGCGGGAGTTTACATTTCCTTGGAGGATTTAATAGGAGAGGCCTACTATCTTCATCAGTTGATTTTCAACGCTCAAAATCCAGCCCAAAGTTCACATATAAAGAATTTTTCGAAAATTTGACTTTTCTTTCGCGCATTGTTTCGCTTCTAGACTAGGGCTGTTGAGCTGGGCACCCAACAAGAAAAACTTTCTCAGGTTTCCAGCGCTGTAGTACGTTTTGATTTTGGTGCACTAATTGAGTGCCGTGGGTTTTTCTGCGGAATCGAGTGTTTTAGGGCCCTGACTGTGACTGGAGGAGGTAAGTATCGTTTTCCAAGTAATTTTCCACGCTGAATCGAATGGTGACAATCCCAAGCCTTCCTGAAGATGATAAAACTGGGTTTTAAACCCTTCAAGCCTGTGTAGATACCTTAAGCTTGGAGGCTTCATAGTCACAGGTCCTTAGTTAGAAATTTGCTGAATTATTTTTGTTTGGGAAAATAAAAAAAACGAAATAAACAAACAAAATCAAAAGGTTTGAAAAACTTCATCTGGGTGAAGGCACTTGTAGGCTTGAGGCCGAATGAACAAGTGGATCGGTGGGCGAAGGAAGGGGCGGATAATGGACCCCCACTGAACTCTCTCATTATGGCTGAAGATTTGATTCCATACATCAACCAAAAACATAAGGAAAAATGGAAGGCAAGATTCGTTGGTTCCAACAACGCCCTATTTTATAAAAGGATTCAACCCAACCCCCTGCAAGTACCGTGGTTTTATAAAAAAGGCATCGAGAAACGCCTAGTACGTACCATATCCCGCCTAAGAGTAAATTGTGGCATATGTGACTCATTCCTCAACCGCATAAACCAAAGGGAAACTGCCCAATGTCGAAATTGTGGAACACCAAGCCGATCACTGGAGCATATGATCATGGAGTGCCCGGATCACGATGGACCAAGAACAGTGTTCTTCAGTGCAATTTTAGGAAAGACAGACCTAGAATACTGCCAAATTTTATCAACAAGAGACATTTTTGTTTATAAAGAACTGTTTAAATTTATTAAGAATTGTAATATAAATATTTAAATAATCTATTACCCTTCAATCTTGTGGCTGTATACAAAAATGTAATGCCAATTAAATAATAAAAAAAAAGGTTTGAAAAACAAATCAAAAGGTTTGATTTGTTTAGCAAATGTTGATTACGATACAAGAGAAGACAAAATACCGTCTAGGTGATATTCCTTTCGGATGCTTAAGAAGTATCATTCAGGTTCGAACCATGCGATCACATAGTCGTGGTGCTGTGAGAGTGTCACCCTCTATTCAGTCTTGAAAGAAAATAACATGAACTCATCTCAATGCTAAGACAAGTTGATATCTGTAGAAAACTATGTGATCGCATGGTCCGAACCTGAATGATAAGTCTGTAGCATCCAAAAGGAATACTACCTTGACGGTATTTCGTCTTCTCTTGCATCGTAATCAACATTAATTTGCAACAAAAAATCAAATTTATTTAAATTGTTTGTTTATTTCGTTTATTTATTTTTCCAAACAAAAATAATTCAGCAAATTAATGCAAAACAAATCATACAGCAAAACAAATAATGCAGGAAATTGGCAGAACAAATAAAACCTTTTTAAATTGTTTGTTTATTTCGTTCATTTACTTTTCCAAACAAAAATAATGCAGCGAATTTCTAACCAAGGACTTTTGACTATGAAGCCTCCGAACTCAAAGTATCTACACAGGCTTGAGGGGTCTAAAACCCAGTTGTATCATCGTCAGGAAGGCTTGAGTGTCACCATTCGATTCAGCGTGGAAAATTACTTGGAAAACGATACTTACCTCCTCCAGTCATAGTCAGGTCGCCAACACTCTAAAACACTACTTGATTTCCGCTAAAAACCCACGTTTTCTGCACCAAAATCAAAAAGTACCACATCGCTGGAAACCTGAGATCCTGAGGAAGTTTTTCCCGTTGAGTGCCCAGCTCAACAGCCCTGGTTTAGAAGCGAAACGATGCGTGAAAGAAATATTTTACACTGTGAATTAACGGAGTTCTGGCTTTTTTAATTGTGTAAGGTCGAAAGAAAAAACAAAATCTTAAAATTTGAAAAAACTCGAAAAGTAAGGGGTTGAAAAAAAACTCTAGGATACATCTCTTGATGGAAAATGGTCCGTAGATACGATCACTGAAGTTTGTCCCAACGGTGGAAACCCTGTACATACTCGCGGGTACATAACATCATCAGCTGGTTTAATGGAATTCATTCATTGTAGGTATGTTCTTGCAATACATTAGACTACTCGTAGAATACTGGGATATCTGGACTAAATTATTTAAAAAAAAGTTTTTGGAAGGAATGGAAAAGCGGATGGCGTTCTGACCTGTACAGCTTTGTAGCGATACCCAGAGTTGGGCAAACGGTTTCAATAAATTTTGTTTATGGTTGAAAATGAGGCTTTAACAACACGATCAATAATATATTTCGTTTTCCCAACGCAACGCGGGCGCATCTCTGTAATTATTCATGTCTGATTGATTTGGTTTATGGGAATTGAGTGTTAGGGACTCATTTACAACCTCAAACAATAGTATTTGAAAAATGGTGAAATCGAGTAAACAGATAGATAGATAATTATGAGACCTATACCTGAGTTAGTACTGCGGGGCTTTTTTACTGAATTGGGATTCCTATGGAGTGATTTATCAAGGAACATGGCTTGAAAATGAGAGCTTACAGACGGCATGAGCCGATAAGAACATCACAAAGAAAGGGAGGATGAAAAATGGAGCGAAGTATATTGGATGAACACACTTCACGCGAGGGCTATCCTCACTGTCTCCAGCTAGAATCTTTCCGCATTCACTTACAATACTTATCCTTTCGACGGCATGGTGTACATAGGGTCACAACTTGTTCATGAACTTTAGTAAGTAAGTCGAAGGAGTCTGGATTTCTTCTGATTTACTTGGTTTACTTCATATTATCAATAGGCACATACTGGTCGTACTGTAGTTTAATTATGTCTGTTCAAAATGTAGTTTTTTTTTCACATCAAAATATGAATTATAATATAAAATACGAAGTATTATATTTTATATAGTACTTAGTTATTATTCAACTATACAATAGTGTTGTAATTGTAGATAACTCTAAAATAAAGAAGTTAATGATTATTTTTTATTTTAATGACTGGAATTTTGGAATGAATTCGTAAAATTTTACATCGAACATCAAGAAGAACATGGGTAAGCACGTGGATGAGCATATTTAGTAGTTGCATAAAATCAAATATGCTGTAATATCTTACTCCCCTTGAAAAATGAACAAACCATTCGGAGATCAAGAGAATCGGACTTTGAAATCTCGTTAGATTCTCTACCAATGGTTTGAACGAGTATTTTCTCGTTTCGAAGAAAGTTCGAAGTAGACGTCTCGTTCGAAACTTTTCGAATGGGAGAAGTAAAAGTAAACTATTCATAGTTCAGACTCTTCCTACACTATCTGCAGCATGGTTGGTCAAACAAAAGGAAATTTGTCACTGGGGAGACAATAGCGTTTTCAGACCTGAAAAACGTCGAGAACTTTTTTTGGGTTGTTCTTCTCATTCGCCTTCTTTCATTCGACGTAAGCTTGGTTGGGGGCGACCTGTCATTGTGAAGATGTGACTAATAGACTGATGACGGTAGAGCTGTTATTTCTGGGTGTGACAATTTATTGGGAAGGACCTCATTTGCTCATTTTTAGGCGAAAATATTGGTACCTATACCTGGATAAAAAACAATAAGCATTTGTAGTGAAGTAGTGGAGTCCCTCGTTTAAACGAGCCTTTAATCAACCGTGTTTTTTTCAATTAATAAAGAAATTTTCGCAAAGGGAAAGGTAAGTTTTGCAAATTTTTGAGTTATTGTTATTGCTGTGCTTGGCTTTTCCAGAATTCGTAGGAGTACTTTTGGGGGTGTTTTTAGTTTTCCAATACCGATTTCGTTTCCCATAAGTACTGAATGAACAAAATTTGATCGTGATTCACATCAGGTTTTTCAAGGCTTGAATAAATTGGAGAAGTGACTAATTCACTAACTTGTTTCTGAACGGTTTCTTAGCTTGTTTTACAGCGAAAAAATTCGAAAAGACTATCCACTGTTTCTGTCATGGTTAGAATTTGATCGTGATTTGCCATATTATTGAAGAAGCTATTGATTGATTCGTTGCTGTGTTTCTGACCGGTTTCTGGCAAGTGATCAGAACATGACCATGTCATCATGTTCATAATATGAACATGACGTGGTCATGTTCTGATCACTTGCCAGAAACCGGTCAGATGCACGACAACGAATCATGTTCAGTTTCCCTACCTAAAATGCGATTTCCTATCGACCTATCGCGTTCTGACATTTTTATCTGACGTTTTATGACTAGAACGTGATTTTGATTCACCTTTCTGAAGAAGTGATGCCACTTGGAGACGACTGGCGGTACTGCCAAGCTTCTATATATGACCTTAATTCAATAATTTAACGGATAGAAAGGACGGATTTTTTTCATTCAATTTTTGTATTCAATCGTACCTTAATACCACAAATTTTGAGAGGGGTTAAAAAAAGTTTTTTCTTGTTTGATTCTGAAGGTTCCTAGTTGAAAGTGATAAATCAAAATTCAAGAAGTCCGCTATTCTGTTTTTGACCGGTCTCTGGGAAGTGGTTGGAACACGTTCGTGAATAGCATGATATTTTCTTCCTCCACCTGAAACCAAATATTATTTCTGCTTGGAATTAAGTTACAAACGTGATCGTGATTCAACGTGATTATGTGAGAGTTGGATTTTTCTGGTAGTAAATTCGAGGTGCAGAAGCTCCTAATTTTAGTCTCTTTTCATTTATCTTCGATCCATTACTGTCAAAATAGAGATTTTTTTTAGGGGGAGCTATGATTTCGGTTCCAATCTTGCTGATTAGGAAGAACTCAATTTACCTACCCATACTTATACTATAAACCCTTCTAAGTGATGATATCCTTGATAAATCATGTTTTCCATCAACATGTTCTGAACCGTGACTTCAGATTGCCGAATCTCGGCTACCGAAGAGTTTACAGGAATTCCTACTACAACAATATTTCTGCCTGGAACCAATAAGTCAAGAAAAGGGATAACCGTTCCTTCCCCTGACTATTTTAGCGTTGAACAGCTTGTCCAATTTTTCTCAACCAATTTCCAACGAATTTTGTCGCGGTTGGTGGCATTCTTCGGGGTCTGGTCAGCTCCGCCAAATTGATGTCAAATCCACCAAGGGGAGATGTGTCAACTCCTCCACCCAAGTTAATCTTTCCCGAAGTCAGAGCTGACATTCTCAGAATATTAAGAATGTCAACTCCGCCCCACAAAAAATTATAGGAAATGAAATGTGAACGTCCTTACGGCATAATCGAAGCTGAAGTACTTGTACTGCCACTCCTGTCCTCAGCAGC